>JBBIGC010101137.1:0-24177 GCA_037576955.1 Lepidarchus adonis
CCAAAAGTCTCACATTCCACCTGAATTTTCCATGACCAAATTCCAAGGAAACATCCAGATCCACAAGGACATCAATGCCTAATAGAGGGGTGGTGACTGGACCTACCCAAATTTCGACGGTTTTGATGCATGGTCCAAGCTGAATCTTAATTGGACAAGATCATGTGACATAAAATCCATCTCCACCAGCTGTGTAAACATGTCGAGTTTTTGAGCTTAATGGAACTTGACATTTCTGAGCCAAATTTTCAGGAATGCATGTCAATTCTGCACCTGTATCCACAAGAAAATCAATTTCATGGTCATTAATCGTGATGCTAGCATAAAGTCCATCGCCTCTTAAGTCTAACAGCGCCAGCAATGGCTGTAGACGAGGCTCATCTAGTTTTTTGACTGGATTGCTTTTATGAGTCGCTCCTGTTGGTCCTTGGACAACTGCAGAAATTTTTTAATTGCTCCATCTGAAGTTTCCTTTTCATTCCTCTTGGAAACTTGTAAAAATTCCGTCAGTGCCTCTGTCAATGCACTCGTATTAGTATTGCTCTTTTTCTTCTTCTTGCACTGTTTCGACCAATGTCCTGCTTTTCCACAGGTAAAACAGTTACCTTTTGGTTTTCTCTCTTCTTGAGGTTTCACTTCACTTGTTGTCACCTGTGCCAATCTGGCTTTGTCCACCAAATCATTTTAAATTGCAGTGGGTGGAATGAATCAATTTGCTCAAATCAATACTTTCATCAGCACTCCAATTCTCATGAGTGAGTTTGAACCAAGGTTATTATAGTTAACGAAAACAAACGGAAAAACTAAAACTAGAATGGAAAAAGCATTTTCGTTAACTGAAATAAAAAGTAAAAAAAAAAAAACGAAAACTAACGGAAACTGTTGTGTGTATACAAAACAAACTTAAACGAACTAATATTATGGCAAAAACGTCCTTTGTTTTCGTCTTTGTAATAAGCCTTTTAGGTTGAATTAAAATCTATTTACTTCATGCTGCCAGTTTTAAGCCAGGTGTTTGACCCCTATGCCTCACGTAGTCTGTGACGTCACGTGTCCATAGTCTGTCCGCGATGCCGCCAGCTAGCATGATGGCTGCTGCGAAAGACGGGAGAAAGCGGCAGAGTCCTATTTGGGATTTCTTTAATTATGACAGTGTCAAAAATAAAAGTAAGTGCCTTGTTGTAGAAGCAGGTGATACAATATGTGGAATACTTCTCAAGGGGAAAAACCCTAAGAATCTTAAAGTCCATTTAAAAAAGCTCACACAAAAAGGCGAACCAAGAGTACCTAGACAAGCTAGCCTCTCGCCCGCCCTCCCCCGAAAGAGAAGCGATAGCCAGGCCAGGTAACATGGGAAAGGACCGTGATACGACAGCATCCATAATGGACTGCTTCCACCGCCGCCTACCAAATAGCTGCTGATACGCAGGAACACAACAAACAAGACTGTGTGACTCGATTGCCTTCAAAAAGTTCACCACTTCACTTGAACCAAAATTCAAAACACCCGGAGCTGCAAGAGTCAATAACCTCATCGGAGCTAAGATGGATAAGGCTAAGCAGAAGTTGAAAGATATAATGAAAGAGGCGAGGATGGTGAGATGTGTAGATGGTTGGAGCAAGACAGGATTAACAGCATGTTTCATGGGTGTGTCAGCTTGTTTTTACCATCCGCCCTGAGGCCAAGTTCACCATGCTTTGCTAAACCTACACTGGATGGAGCACCCACACACCGAGGAGGCCATTGCCCGCTGCATTGGTCAGACAATAGATGAATGGGGAATTGGAGAAGACAGAGTGCTGCTTATAGTGACAGATAACGGCTGCAACATTGTCAAGGCTGTGCGTCCACTTGGGGATAGAAGTCGCTAACAAAGTGGGGAGTCAGCTGATGGCTCACAGCCTCAACCAGGAGGTGCTGGAGACAACCAGGATGAATTGTGGCTCCAGTCAGAATCCGAGGAGTCGGACATGGAGGACGAGGAGTGTGGAAAGCTTGGTTAGTGTGATTATTAGCACAATGTGAGTCAGCAGATTCGTTGGACAGAAACGTTGCATAAAATTAAATTTTATATAAAAAAAATAGATTTGATTAAAATATTAGCATTTTTAAAAACATTTTAAAATATAAAATGTCTGTTTATTTGCAACAGTTATACTAACAATAGGGGATAAGGGTAATCACAAGAAGCTGCATGGTACATTCTCAACATCCAAAACTAAATGATATAATGTAAATATATTGTGTTGTTAGGAAAACATCCAAAAAGAATAACTTCAATCTATCAATTTTACATTTGCTGATTTACCAATGTTTAGTGCTTTAAAAATACTGTGGAAACGCACAGATATGAGCACAAAGGGACAGCTGTAATTGAGGATTTTGGTGATTATGTAATTGTAATCCTGATTAGTTTTACGATTAATTGTGCAGCCCTAGTAATCACTATGATTTGGAATATGACAGTCTATTGTACTATACACGGCACACAAATCATTACACCCCTAGTGATTATTTTGACAGATACATTTGTTCTTATTATTAGATTTTTAAAATTTCGGATATGTGTATCTTACATTTTATGCTTAGGTTAACTAATTGTTTGTTTTCTTATCCTTCTTTGCAAAGAACTTGACCTGCCAGATGATGGGGAGAACAAGAAGTTCCAGAGAATGCCATGCTTTACCCACACCCTTTAACTCACAATAAAAGACGCCATGAAGCACCCAAATGCTGATTCACTCATAACAAGAGCAAGACACCTGGTAAGTGCTGTGAGGAAATCATCAGCTGCAAATGAAGCATTGTTCAAAAAGTGTGGCAAAACTCTGGTCCAGGATTGTGGCACACGCTGGAACAGCACATATGATATGCTGAGAAGACTGCTGGAGATCAGAGCTGAACTAAAGTACTTGAGGAGTTGAGCATAGACACACTTGTTGCCACTGCAAGGGCCAGTCAAACTCCAACAAGTTCCCCTCCTACTGTCCTACAGAAATACAGCTTTCTTGCATCCAGGATGGAGGTCAATGTCCCACTGACAAATCAGCCCGATGTGACCAATAGTCTGGTGACAGAAATAAATAAGTATGTTGATGATGTTAAACACTGTGTCTTTAATGAGACACCACTGCAGTTCTGGAGGTCAAAAACGGCTGTCTATCCAAAACTTGCCCCCGTGGCATTGGACCTTGTTAGTGCCCCTGCCTCACAAGCCTTTGTGGAGCGCATCTTCTCTGTGTGTGGACTGGTGTCAGCTAGTCTTAGAAACAGAACAACCACATCTCTTGAGCAAAATAAAAAGTCAAAACGAAATAAAAACTAAAACTAATGAAAAATCCAAAACTATTATAACCTTGGTTTTGAACTTCAATGGTGCTAAACGAACAGATCTTTTTTTCATTTCAGCTTCAACTTCACTCTCAGCTGATGAGTCATCACTGGAAGTTGAAACGTAGACCCTTGACTTCCGTTTAACCTTCTCAGGTTTTTGTTGTGATGTTACATTCTGGGGCACCACTAGAGAAGCTGTTCCAGAACCACTGGGTGTCTCCTCCACCCAAATGACACATTTTCCACCAGCGACTTCCACCTCCTGTTTCACCAGACTTTTAAAAGCTGGACCAGGCTGCGACTTTATTTCTATGGTGACATTTGATTTCGGTGTGGTTTGGAGAATGGGCGGAGCACACTGACTAGTGACATCATGAACAGCAGACACTGGCTGAGCTTGCACCAAAGCACCGCCTATAGGCACACCCACTGAGGGTCGCCCCACTACCGAAGGAAACTAGCTCATTTGAACTGAAGCTGCTGATGGGGCTGCATGCATGGCAACAGACAGTTCAGCTTGTAAAGCTCTGTTCACTTCATCAACTTTCTGCTTTTCTGACAACACACAAGACAATTTAGCTCCAATCTCTGAGATAGTCTTAGACTTCCACGTCAACTTAGATTGTAAGTCGGATATCACTTTGTTTTTCTCACGAACGAGATCAGTTAACGCGGCCACTTGCTCTTTCAAAGCTTTTGATGCTCTTTCAAAACTGATGGCCTCAGTTTTGAACATTATTTCATTCCTGCGCCTGATTTGAGACATCACAGCTATCGCCTACTTCTGCCAACATTTTCCATTCTTCAAACGTTCAGACTCTGCCTTAAGACCATATTTGGCACAAATCTCTTTAGCAACAGCCTCCAAACTCCATGTTAATTCTAAGTAATCACTGAGATTTTTTTCCATTTCTCACACCGTAATCTCTGGGGGAGCCAGCCCCAAAACCGCCTCCATCGTCGAGTTTGTCTTCCAAAAAGCTCGTCTGCTCACGAGCAACTTTGACATTCTCGACTTCCAAGAAATTGCCCACAAGTACTTGATTTCACCAATAGGTACCTCTCACAAATCGACTAGTCTTAATCTTCTGAGCTCACAAATATTTCAGGAATTCCACAATCTCTGTTACAAATTACTTATCTTCATCAAAATGACTCAATTGGGTATTGAAGTTTAGAAGAATTTTCCAGCCTCCAGCCAAGACATGAGTTTTACCTCAGTTGAATGCGCATGTGACTTTGTCTTGTTGGTTGGTATGAAATCACTCCCAAGTTCTTCGCACCAATCTTGTTCCGTGACGCCAATTGATAGATTTCGCAAATCCAAAGGTTCTTTGAAGTCAATTGATGAGGCATGAAAAATGTCTTTAGATATTTTATTATAAAAAGTATGAAAAAGAAAAAAAGAAAAACAAGAAGAGGAAAAGTCATGTGTTTCTTGCAGTTGCGTTCCTCATCTCTCTCCAACTAACTCTGATTAAAAATCTGTGTCAGTGTGTGTGCGAAGGAGCACACGTTATCTCCACATTTACAAAGACAGGCCTGGAGCCTGAAACCTCCCGAGATCAGTTGAACAGACAGAAACAGTGAAACAGTGAAACAGTGAAAATCACATCAGTGTATACTGATCATACTATTAGGAAATAAGTATAAAATATATACCAGAATCCCACAGAGGGAAGAGGCAACTATTCAATTTAAAAGAACAGACTTAGTGTTGAGAAATGTTGATTTATTATTCTTGCAAGAGTTACAATTACTGTTGGTAATTTTAGTGTGTGGGTAGTGGATCTAGGATGCATGTAGATTAATTTGATGAAAAAAAGTGATAAGATCTGATTCTTCAAGGGGTATTGGCCTGTCTGAATTTAAATTTGCAGACTGAATTGTCTAATATTTATGGTATCATTAAATTAATTCATATAGTCATTGCTTCTTAATGTTTGTGATATGCTTGTTATGGTACCAGCCTTATTTCTGCTTAATTTTGCTATAGTAATACATAAAAACCTAGGGTTATTGTTATTTTAAATAAGGGTGGAGAGAAGTCGTCCTGGCAGCATTTAGAGCTTTTTTGTAGCGCAGGAGACTCTCCTTCCATGCTTAATGTGATATTGTGTAAGGTACGTGTTATTTCTAAGATGCAGCTTAAATGAAATAAGATAATGATCAGCAAATTTATTTAGAAATTCTGAGTAAGGCCCTGGGGGTCTTTTTTTTCCTATTTTTTTATGGTTACAATGTCAGAATTTCAAAAGATTTACATTTGTGGCCAGATGTGTGTGTGAAGTAATCACTATACATAACTGCTACACCTCCTCCTCTGCCAGACGGACAAGGCTGGTGTAGATAACTATATCGAGGAGAAATCGCCTCATTTAGTGCTACATACTCATTTGGTCTGCTCCAAGTTTGTTAGGCACAGTATATTTAACTTCTGAGTTTATTTCAGTAACAATAAAAAATGTTGACATACTAAGAGATCTAATGTTTAACAATCCTAACTTTTAATCAAAGGTGCTGCCTTTACATTCAGTATGATCTGCCTTTAAATTGATTAGGGTACTAGAACAAACTCTTGAGTATTTCTATATTTTGTTTAGTACAGGGAAAATACACAATCTGTTATCTTCTCTGTCAGGGATCTAACTAGAGTACGCCTGTCACATGTACAATTATTTCTAATGACGGAGTAAGAATAACTTAACACTAGACACACTGAACTAACAGACATGCGAAAAGAACGTACCTTAATGTAAATGGAAAGCCTTCGCTCATTGCTGTTGTAAATCCGGGTTGGAAACGCAATCCTTGTAGACAAATGGAGAATAATGGGTGGTGTGCAAAAAGTACTACAAAACAATATATGTGTAAGATTAAGTTAGCAGTTGTCAAACCTTTGTTAAAAGTCTGATCTTGACCCTCGCCAGCTCCCAAATTATCAGCCAATATCAAACCTAGAATACCATTATTAACCTATAATATTTATAATAAATATAATATAACCACAATATTCGCGTGAACACTTAGTCCCTTATAATCCAGCACATCTAATTAGATCACAAGGTGCAGGCTTTTTGCTGGTACGCCATGTTGCAAAGTTCACAGCAGGGGGCAGATCTTTCTCTTATAAAGCCTGCAGTTATGGAATAGTCTTCCAAATATTGTGCAGGACTCGGACACAATCTCAATTTTTAAGGCTGAAAACAGTTTAGTCAAGCTTTCTGTTAGTTTTAGATAAGGGGTAGATTCAGAGGGTCCTCAGGAATAGATTTTTCTGGTGTACTGGGATGCGGTCAGGTTGGTGACGGTTGAGTGGTTGCCTGCCTTGTGACCCATGCTGCCCTCATGTTTGTGCTATCTCCTGGCTCTCCCCTTTAGCTGTGCTGTCATAGAGAGTTTTGCCAGAGCTCTTACACTCAGACCACAATGAGCATCCTTAACAGTCTCTGAGCTACTCTGAGGTACCAGCAATCATGTTTCACTCTGCTGCCCAGATTATGGGGAGACAGACCAACCGTGACATGATGCACCCTATCACTCCTACTGAGCAGAGCCCTTATGGAGCGAACCACTTACCCGATCTCAACTCAGAACCAGGAGGAAGATATTATTTTTTTCCAAATGCAATTCAAAATTCAATGGAGCAACAAGTGCCAGTTTTCCGAATCTGTATTTACAGATTTTACCTGTTTAGATTAAGTTTATGAAAATAACACTGTAACAAGGCTGCAAAAGAAGAGGAATAACCAGAGCACTGGTTTTATTCTTGACCACAAATTTCTTATTATTACCAGGTTTCTACCCATGTAAAAACACTGGAAATCTTTACTTCGGTCCTTTCTTTAATCAGTTTAATAGTAAGTTAACACATCATACTGAGTAGAATTTATCAATTAGCCAGACATGAAGCCCAAAGATGTAGACAGAGCAATAAAAACAGCCCTCAGCTCATTTGCTATTGGACAGACTTGACTTTAGGCTTAAATTACCATGACAACTTGAGCTGTGCAGGGGTGTGAGAGGTGTGTGATTTCTGTGTAAATCATTAAACTGTGCTGGAACCTGTCCCTCCAGGACCAGCTGTGGACACCCTGGCTCTCCATGCAGTACCTGGGGTAGGATCCCACATCTGGTTAAACGCACAATGAGATGCCAGTAAGCAAGACACTGAAGATGCATTCCCACTAAACCTGTAACAGTTAAAACGGGGAGGATAACAGTCATAATGTAGATTCAGAAAGTATTCACACCCCCTTCACTTTTTCAGACTTGTTGTTGCAGCCTGATGCTTCGATCACTTTTTAATATCTTTAATCTACATTCAGTTTCTGATAATGACAAAGTAAACACAGAATTTTAGACAATTTGATTTAATTTTATAAAAAAAAGAAATATCAAATTTTCACACCTTTGCTACGCCACTTGAAATTTAGCTCGGGTGCCTCCCATTTCTCTTGAGTACTATTGAGATGTTTCTATACCTTGATTGGACTCCACCTGTGGTAAATTTAAACTGATTGGACATGATTTGTAAATTCACACTCTTCTTTATAGAGGCCTTATAGCTGAAAATGCACATCAGAGGAGCAGAGCTCAGACAGTATTGTTGCAAAGCATAGATCTGGGGAAGGCTACAAAAAATCTACTGCATTGAAGGTTCCCAAGAACAAACTGGCCTCCATAGTTCTTCAATGGAAGACATGGAATAGAACAGTCCAGCGCTTTTCAACCATTTCATATAATTTATTCTTACTGCCCATTGGAGTAAAAATATGTACAACCCATGGAAATGGTTGATTTCTGTGTGAGCAAGCCAACATTTCCCCCTTTGATGCAGTGCTTACAGACATTGATTATAATACCATAAAACTGACATTTTGTTAAATTCATTATTTAAATAAGCAAAAGAAAAGATCAGTCACAAGCACACCCACACCTTTATCACACTTTCAAGTCCATAAAATTAGCATCAGGAGTTCCAGTACGTGCCATTATTCAGAAATCCTACAGGTGAAATTGGTCTTATTTAAACATGATTTCTAGGGTCTGGTGCTGAATTTACTGCTATATTCTGTGGTGTCTTCAGAATATTCTAAGGCCTTCAGAAAAACAAGAGAGACCAAAGACGGCTTTTCACAAGAACTGTGAAGCAAGGTGGTGTGAAAATTCTGGTTTAGAGTTGCTTTGCTGCCTCAGGGACCGGGCAGCTGGCAGTCATTTATTCAGTTATGAATTTTGCATCGTGGTGCATTAGAACAAGGCAGAACATGCAATAAAACCCTCAAACATATTGAATTTATCAAAGGAATTTTGCATGTAAAAAATCTCAGTAAGTCAATGTCAAAAACTGGTAGATAATTGCACCTAACGGCTACAAGAAGGTATTTGTGCTAAAAGGGACAATACTAGCTTTAGAAACATATGGTTTACTTTTCTCTGCAGAAGAGTATTACATCGAGATAAATGCTTGAAAAAGCTGCTTTGCCTTGTAGTTTTATGCCACTTTTATCTGTAGATCCTTTACTTAAGAGGTTGTTTAATGTTTATTAGCTCATATATGATGAAAAATAATTTCTTAACATTCTTAACAGTAGATTAGATTGAAATAAATCAAAATTTAAAGCAAGTCATTGAAAAAAGGAAGTGCACTGCACTGTGATGTGTTGGCTTCCTGTCCAGGGTGAATCCTGCCTTGGCCCGTAGTCTGCTGGGATCGGCTCCAGCTTCTCCTGCGACCCGAAATGGATTATGCAGTATGGATAATGGAAGGATGCATGGATGGAAGTGCACTGCAGCTGAAAAAGTGGTCGTGTGAAGTGGAGAATGTTTGTGTTACTCTGTGTTTTCTTTCACCTTACACTCCGTAAACACTACACTGCACTTGGGCAGCAGAGCAGCCAGTGAGCGTCTGAGATTTGGCATAGGAGCATCTTCATTGCGCTCCTCCTTCTCTTTCGCGCTCTCCTCTTGCTCTTCTCTTGCTCCTTCCTCTGTTTCTCCACTTCCTTCTCCTTCTCTTCTCTCAGTCACAAACTCCACCTGCCAAAACTCCAGCCTCTGGAGCCCCTTCAGGGTCCGGCAGCTGCGCAGAACCATCGTCTCAGTCAGCCTGCAGCTGCGCAGATGCAGCCAGCGGAGATCCGGCAGGCGACTCAGGCACAGCAGGCCGGGGCTCACCTCCCGGCCCCCCAGCCCCAGACCCTGCAGCCCCTTCCACCCTTCTCCCAGCCCCAACGCTGCCATCTGCTGCCAACGGCTCCAGCTTTCCATCTCCAGGTGTTTGAGGTAGGACAGGGCGTGCAGGCCAGGGGGGGCGCAAGCCCTCAATCCTGCTGCCGTCACCCGAATCATATCCCGAAGTTCCAGCCGGCTCAGGCGACCCCATGAGCTCAGACTCTGTAGGTGCTGGTTGGTGAATGATGGCACATTGTCCAAAATCAGGGTTTCTATAGTGATGTCAGAGGAGTGAGAGGACTTTGGAGGTTTGTTCTGGACATTGGATGCAGTTGCCTTAGGCTGGGTTGACTCAGCGGATGCTGGGGCATTCTGTGTAAAAAACCCAGGAGGCACCTCACACCCACGCAGCTCCAGGACCTGTATATGGATTGAATACATACTGGATATAAAAATACACACAGGCATTTGGAATAACCTGGATTATCAGAACTGATTCTAACAGCTAATTGGCTTCAGTTGAGTTTTGGATTAAGGCAAAGTATTATGTTGCTCATGACCATCATCGACTACATACAAACAAAATTGTTCTTCCTTTTTGGAATTCTTATTAAAAATCATTCAAACATAATGACATTTTTCATTTAACAGTTTATAGTTAATAAGACTGTTGAGGACTCATGTTCCAGTGAAGTGAGTAACATGTAGTTATTTCATTATTAGGGAATCTGTTGGTGGAGATGGGATATAGATTAGGCAGCAAGTGAAAAGTCAGTTCTTGAAGTCGATGTGCTGTGATGGTTAGAGCATCTCCAGAACAGCAGATCTTGTGGAGTGTCTGCAGTGGTTAGTACCTATAAAAAGGACAACTGGGTAATAGGCACCCAAGGCCCACTGATGCACATGGGGAGTGTGATTTGATCCCAAAAAGGAGCTCCTGTTGAAAATCCCTTTTAAAAAGATGTGAATACTTCTGCCAGTTACTTTTGAACGGAATAATGGTCAGATCTGTAATATGATGATGTACTGAAAGGTTTCCTAAAAACCATGATGGAACTGAACCATTATGATGTGATTTACACCTTTACCTGTAAGGTGGGAGGAAGGACTGAGCACCTGGGCAGGCCCCGGAGGTCCGTGTGCAGCAGTGTGAGCTTGCACAGGCGAGGACATTTGGATGCCAGGATCTGCAGCCAGGACTGTGAGAGGAAGACGCCGCCACGGGCTGAAAGCAGCAAACCTCTCAAGCGCAGGTAACGCAGACCTTGACCCAAATACTGCCGTAGTAACACCCATAGTACTCGGGACGTCACCTAATGCATGCACACACACATGGTGTTCAGAAAATGGACTGAAAGGGAATGTTTGGAAGTGGAGGCTGTTTGGATGTTCTCAACAAAGGGTAATATTCTGAAATTGTAGCCTTTGGGGATGGGGGATGGGTGGATGCAAGAACCAGGCATGGAAAACACCAGATTGGTGAATACCGTATATCTTCCAATAGTAGCCCTGGCGTTTATTCAAATAATTATTTGGATGGCCCGGCGTTTAATAGGAACAGGTGTTTGTTGGACAAAGGCTATTAATCACCTCACAGACAGAACTGTGATGGTATTTACAGCCACAAAATGTCATGCAGGTTTTTCGCATTTATTCTGACAGAAGATAAAACATCACTACTAAAATCATACCTCTGTCTGTTTGGCGATGATACTCGTCTGTGATGCTGCTGTTATTGTGGGAGTGGTTTAGCACCGAATGCTGTGATAAGGTTAAACAGAGCCACTTAATATCTGTTAAGTACCCTCAGATATTGCGACAGAAATTAGTAATTAATATAATGTTACACTCATATAACTGTCTTCAGAAATCAGAGGTTTGTTTAAAGCCATTTCATACGGCAAACACGGAAGTAGAAAGTGAAAGCTCAGAGGTGCATGCCCATGAAATTTGAGGCGGGGTATTACCCAGCTACTATTGGTGACCGGCGTTGATTTGTTGCTACATCTCTTCAAACCCAGAGTTTATTGGAAACAGGGATCAATAAGAGACAGGCTATTATTAGAAGATATACTGTAATTAGGTTAGTGAAAACAGTGCTGACCAATGGACCAGCAAAATGTCTTCACTTCTACAGATTGTGCTGTATTGCTGTCATTATGTGAACATTAGGTCCTCAAATAGAGTCAAATACATACACCCACAGTGGGGGGAGTCACTTTGCTCTTACCCCTTTCCATGTTGAGAGGTCTACAGTGCGCCACAGCCTCTGGTCCTTCACTAATCGCCTCCAACGCTTACACACTCTGTACAGGAACATCACAACAAACAAAACTTCATCTCAACCCTCAGCATCTTCATAACACTGCTCATATATTCTCTCAGAGGGTTCCGGATGTTTCTGGATGTTATGGAACTGTTTCTTGCAGTATTACGTCCACTCATGTAGAATGTACTAACCTACACCTACTATGATCTTTATTAATCATTACAAATGAAGGATGTAAATTAATTATTTAGATACGATATTATTGTAAATATAACCAACAACAATAAAGAAACAACACGTTGGGGTTTAAACGAACACAAAGCTCCTGGAACTGTTTTTCTGTTCGTACCTTCCATTGCGAACGAGTTCTCGGACAGTGAGGTAAGATAAAATCTCCATTAATATGTTTTCCGGGAAAAAGTCCAGAGCCATCTTTGTAAAAAAACAAACAAACAAACAAACGGCCCGGAACTACAGCGCAAGGACCTAAACACACCACTTATGCGACCGTTTATCGCTTTACAAATCAGATTATGACTTAAACTTGACAAAACAATTAGAGAAAAAAAATATAAAACTGCCAAGCGTTTAAAATGATTGTAAATGTGTTTACTCCGCAGCTTTAGCCTACAGAAGACTTTTACTTTGACTTCTTCCTCTCTTGCTATGAAGTTGATTGCGGGTCGCAGAAAGTCATTTAGCGCCCCCTGTCGAACATTTCTGTTTGTTACACACAAAAATACATTGAACCACTGTACTCTGTACTGAACCACAAACTGTACCAGTCTTGGAAATAATGCAGTACAGTCGCTATTTAATATTATTTCAACACAAAAAACAAATAGCAAAATAATTGTTTTTTTATTATTACAGAAATGCAAAAGCACTGTTAAATGAAGAATCGTTTGGGCTTTTTTAGATGATGCGGTAGCGCCCTCTACTGTTCACTACATTTCTTTTTCCAGTTAAACGAGCCGGTAGTTAACCGGTAGTCTTTATAAAGAAGTGTGCGCGTGCGCATTTGCGCGAGTGTGTGAGTGCGCGCCCCCTGCAGGCGCGTTACCGCTACACTCTCAGGCTGTTGTGCTGAACGACGGTGCTGAAGGATTTTGCGCACGTTTTATGTCACAGAACCATGGCTGGAATTAAAGGTGAGAAATCGTACATGTTTTTTGTTTATGACACATTCTCCCAGATGCTGTTCTTTAGAAAAACAGCAGCATATTCTACCTCCGCTGCTTCTGTTTACGCCGCTAAGTAGCTAACTAGCTTTAGCATGACAGGCCAAGCCGAGTGTTCCGGCACAAACCCCCTTTAATTAATGTGTAATAACAACCAAATAGGGTTTGTCTTACTTGTCTTACTTTTGTGAGCAATTGAAACCGCTCCCCATGGCTAATTTAGACGTCCTAGACTGTCACTGGCGCTTCTTATCTACATTGCTAGTCAGTTAGCTTTAACACTATGGGCCAAAATGAAGTCTTCTTTAAGTTTTAAGACTCAAAAATACCCTTAATTGATGCACAGTACCAGTTAAATAGCTATTAGATTAATTGTTATATCTAGTGAGTATATCAACCGGCTCCTCAGGGCTGAATCAGTGCAGTAGCAGAGCTGGCGTGTTGTTATTTATTATTGTTGGGACTTTTCAGTAATAGACTTGTCTGCTTACAGGTCAGAGAAGCTCACACAGCTGCGCAATAATGCAGCTAATCTAGACCTCTAGTTATCTGGGGCCAAATGAGAAGATAAGTGATGGTTCTGCTTCTGTGGCCCTCATACATTACTTCCACAGGTGCCAGAGACATTTTCCTAGTTTTGCTGCCTTCAGGGGCTTCATTTCATTTCTGTGGCTGAGTGTGCTGCTGGTCCAAATCATGAGACTGGTCATGTGGGAGCTTTCTCAGCAAGCAGGTCCAACTGATTCAGGTCCTGATGAGTTCTGTCCACACTAAACCTCAGTGCAGGAACCCTGTTATCTGATACACACCCTGTCCTCTTCTGTGCTCAACCATCTCAAATGGGAGCTCAAAGGCTGGTAAGTTGTGGGCAGTGATGAATAAAAGCATCCTCTCATCCTTTCATTAGCCTTGTAACAAATAGTAAAGCATCAAATTTACATCCAAACTTACTTCAGCTTAGTTATCTAGCTAGAGCCGGGGTCACCAACCTTTTTTAAACTGAGAGCAACTTTCACGGGTACTGATCCATACAAATGGCGACCAGTTTGATTCAATTCTTGCTCTGTTTACCTTTAGTTCTATATTATTATTAATGATCAATGATTAATGATGGTCATCTGTTTGAATCTGATCACATTTACGATTTTATCAACAATGTCTCAACGAGAGGGGAAACTGTAATATCACTATTCTACACTTTATTTCTATTCATCTCAGCGATTGTTCACATTTGTGTGACCTGTTTCTCCACATTGTGCCATTATGCCACAAAAGTCACACCTGCAGGTTTCTTTCACAATAGTAAAAATAACTTATTCTCTCATTCACTGTGAAAATTTTTTCTGCCATGTTTTTGGAATAAAAAAACGCATTCAGCTCCTCATCTTCACTGTGCCAGTAAGTTTACTCTCCACCAGCGTTTTGCACACAATACTGACCATTGAACTAGAATAGAATAAACTTATCTAAACTTCATGTATAATTAACATGTTTTTAAATGTTTTTTTTAAAATATTGTCATTTTCAGATGTGATTAAAGATGAACAGGATCAAATTACTTTTTAGATGCTTCTTACTGGTGAGTTTTTGGTACAGGCCTGCGGTCTGTACCTCGTGGTCTTTAGGGGCACCATTTTGGTGACCCCTGAGCTAAAGGATCCTTCAGGAAAGCAGTACCACCTCACAAATAAATCTTAAATCATAAAATACTCTGCCACAATCATCCACTTAGTTAATGCTTAGACTTGATCCAGTGGAAACCGTTTTTAAATGACCTTTTCTCCCTATTATCAACCTCTTTGTAATGCAGTGAGAGCTGCTATTATACTACTATTATACTATTATACCACTACTAATCATGTCTAAAATCTGGCCATCACAGTGGCAGGTGGAGAGTAGAGAACTCCTTTTCTAAACTTATACACATGGCAGTAGCTACACCGAGACATTCCTGGACACATTAGTTAGTCGGATTAGTTGTGTTAGATTAAGGCTGGAAGCAAATTGTGCTCAGAGCTGATCTCCACATGGAGGACTTCTGCGGAACTGTTTAATTAGAGGCAAAGATGTGCAGGTGTGTGATATAATAATAAATAGTGTCTTTAAATAACATGCCTAATGTGTACACCGGTCATCCATAACATTAAGACCACCTGCCTAATATTGAGTAGGTTTTGCTCATGATCAATGTGTACATGAGCCTGTGGCCAGTTCAACAGTTGGATCGCTAACTTATTGCACACCTGCAACAGTCCAGAAGACCTGATGTTTTTGAGATGCTCTAACCATCACTATAAGGAGAACATTTATATGTAATTTTATTGGGTTTAAGCCCCTTGCTACATCTAGAATGACCTGTAGTACAAGGCAGCCAATCAGAAAAGAGATCATTTACATATACAAAGCATAGCAACACCATAACCAAAATGACTGTTTTTGTTTTCTCTCTCTCTTTCTAGCCCTGATCAGTCTTTCCTTTGGCGGCGCCATTGGTCTCATGTTCCTGATGCTCGGTTGTGCCCTGCCTGTCTATAAGTGAGTGATAAAACATAAAATATTGTGAAAAAATATGTGTGAAATAAGATGCATCTATTGATTGGGTGACTATGGAACAGCCTAATACATATCATATCATGCTTGCTATTACCTGCAGTTTTTTGGGGTTGGATATGTTGGGCAGCAAGTGAACAGTCAGTTCTTGATGTTGATGTGCTAGCAGAAGGAGCGTAAGGACTGAAGGGTCTTATTGTGATGACTAAACCAGAACAGCAGGTCTTTCCAGATGTGCAGCAGCTAACTAGCTAGCTAGTTTTTCACTCTTGTGTTATGCTTAAATCTGAAGTGCAGAAACAAACAGAGATGTTGTTGCTTATTGTTCTGTTTGTGTGTTTGTCTCTCCATAGTGAATACTGGCCACTGTTTCTGCTATTCTTCTACATCCTCTCTCCCATCCCTTACTGCATCTCAAGGCGGGTGGTGGACGACACCGACTCGGCTAGTAATGCCTGCAAAGAGCTGGCCATATTTCTCACCACAGGGATCGTTGTGTCAGCCTTTGGGCTGCCCATCATATTTGCACGAGCCAGCGTGGTAAATTAATTGATGAATAACATCTCAAAGTTGTTTAAGAATATTTCAGTATTGCTTTCCACATAATACTTAGAACTAGGAACTTAAAACTAGACTCAGATTCTGTCTGTTCATGATAAAGGCCTTGCTCACCTGACATTTGGTAGCTGTCTAAAACAGTGCATTGATAAGTGATGCTGGTTTCTTGTGAGCGGAGATTAATTTGAGCAGGAAAGGGAAAACTGCTGGCAGTAGCAGCTGGTTTTTATGAAGTACAATGTGAAATGTGTGATAAGTTATCATCACAAATTACCATACCTGCAGCATGAGGGGCATTATATCAAATGACCATGAATGTGGAGTGATCCCATAACTTTTTGTTTAGCTTTGTCTCTGCAGTACACAGTAGCAGATGGATGGATGGGTTACAGCCATTTGTTGGGTGAATAATTCATATCTTTGTGTCCAGATTGCCTGGGGAGCCTGCGCTCTCGTTCTGACGGGCAACATTGTCATCTTCGGCACCATCCTGGGCTTCTTCCTTGTCTTTGGGTCGAACGACGACTTCAGCTGGCAGCAATGGTAAACTGGAGGCCGGGAGCGACGTCTGTACTGTTTTTATTCTAAACATTCTTATTATGACTATTGTCGTTGTTATTACTGTTGTCTTTATTATTTATAGCGACCACCCATCCATATTGTAAGTCAGTGCAATAATTTGTTGCTGGGATCAGTCTGACCTCAGAATGTTTATTTATTTTCTGTTCTGAGTTTCTCCTCATAAACTATTCCTGTAGGCACGATCAAAGCTTCTACTCATAGCAGCATTTGCCGAATGTACAGTGCCATTAAAATATGCTAATTTGGACTAAATGTCCTTTAGTCCGGGCCGAAACACTACACTGTGTACAGAGGAAGACGAGTTCGGAGATTGAAAGCATCTCGTTCGATTTCCGTGGGTTAATTAAAGGGGCAGTTTGGCGAAAAATCTAATTTACATGATCCTGTGGTGATCAGCCATACACATTTTGTGTCTGAAGTTTCTTTAGTTTTGCTCTGGAGCTGTGAGGCTGAGAAAGACATACTTAGCCTCAAAAATTACACTAACTATCAGTATCTCTGTTCCCTGATACTATGATTGTTCCAGTGTAAAGCCGTCTGTACAGTGACCTCTCCCACTTTGAATTCCTTTACCATTTACACAAGACAGACAACCAGATCTGATGCCACCTTCTGGACTTCAGAAGCAATGCTGTCATAGTCAAGTGAAAGTGATTATCTGTCATTGTGAATAAACCACAGCAGACAGTGCACCACAACAAAATGCGTCCTCTGCATTTAACCCATCACACGTGCACACGTGGAGCAGCGGGCAGCACTCAACAGCCGCGCCCGGGGAGCAGTGAAGGGGGACGGTACCTTGGGTTACCTCAGTGGTGCCCGGGCTGGGACTTGAACCTGCAACCTTTGGATCTCAGGCAAAAAAAAGTCCCAACCACTAGGCCACCACTGCCCCCAGACTAGATCTGTGTACCTGTGCACTGTAAAGCCACTCAATTTTTACACATTATTAATCAATTACTTAATTAAATCTGCTGTTTTTGTTACTGAGCCTTGTTTGAACTCGCCTGATCGAGCTAAAGGTTTTGTTAATTTTTTGTAAAAATGTACATGTCCTCTTCAGCACACACTTAATTATGGCATTTTTTCTGCAAATATTAAACCTTCTGTTTATTTGCTGAATTTACATAATGGAAAAAGTGAAATGCAGAACTTATGCACTGGACACATTGTGTTAATTAATTAAGTAATTTTGCTTTGAAATGTAAGTACTTATTTAAACTTACAAAAATCAACAAAACCATGTTAGACAAACGGTTGCATATAACCATATGTAAATGATCTCTCTTCTGATTGGATGCCCTGTATTGCTTCTGGTACGGCAATGCAGTCAGTACCAAAACACTCTATGCCTCTGTATACACTCTGGAGTTTAACTACTGTTTTTCTTTTTTCTTTCTTTTTGTGATGTCACAACTCAAAACGGGCTGTATTTACAGCTTCTATGAATGGACTGACTGATGAAAAGTGTGTTTCTCTCTCTGTTGATCTTTCTTATTTGAAAACAATGAGGAATGTTACATTTTCCAGGCAATGGGCTCTTTAACTAATCTCTAGTAGATTTGCTTGTGTTGTTTCTGGCAGTGTATGACGCACTGTTCTCTTAGCACATGGGTTACGAAGGTCAGGTTGTTGCAGTGATTTAGCTCATTTAAACGTGCGGTTTAAGTGAGTGTGGTGGAAAAGCTCCAGTGCAAGACTAAAGGACTTCTTGGTTAAATTGGGATGTTGAAATTACGTAATTTTGTCTTTATACTGTAAGAGACGAGGCTGCACTTTATTACTGCATATTTCCTTCGACCAGCGCAGCTTCCTGTGCGTTTCCGGACGTGCCAGTCAGTCTGTTAATTACAGACTTTTTAATGTGAAGCATATCCATATTTAATCAGGTCCAGTGTCCCGTCAGTGGAGTTATTGGCGATTCAGTCTTCTTTAAAACTAAACCCTTTCAAAATCTTTGGTGTTCATGTAATGGTTGGTTATGGTCCCGAATGACTGAAGTTGAAAACACTGTCCTGCTTCTTCGTGAGCAGCTCTATTGGACCCGTCTATTCAGGTCGCCTCGCTCCTGCTAATGTGGTCTAAAATGTGGCTTAGCTGAAAGATGTACACTACAACCTCCACCTAGTGTACACGGCACACCCCGTTTTGAACAATACTGTGTTTTAAGGTCCCTTAGGTCTCTTAATGTCTTGAGTCGGGTGATAGAAGTGAGTCAGATCTTTCCACTGTGTGAGCAAAAGCACTGACACTACTTGTTACATGTTATTTTGTTGTTGTTATTTTTTGACTATTTATTTGTTGTTGTTTTTTCCAGCAGTGTAGCTAATAAGTAGAGTTTAAAGAGGAATTCCACCAATTTTTTCTAAATCGTTCCATGGATGGGTTTTGCGTCACTGGGGTTTCTTTACAGTCGAGGTGAATGGAACCAGACATCATCTTCGCTAGTTTATTTTACTGACTCTCTACTCCCAGTGAAGCTCCACATGTCTGAGTGTTTCTGTGGAAGGGTAATTATGAAAAACTGTATTTACCCCTCCATCATGAATGGATGTTTGGTTTTATACCCAAAATTTTCTCCATCTCATGTTTGAAAATTTTAAAAAGAACCAGGCACCTGGTTCCATTCAGCACCACTGAGCTGGTGGGTTTCATATTAATTGAAAGATTGGTGGAGTTCCTTTTCAGAACTAAGCACAACTGATTGTACATTAAGTTATTGTAATGTATTTATCCTGCAGTCGTTAAATGATATTGTTGAACCCAGTGATACATTTCTTATCCACCAAAGGGTAAATTTGCCCAGTTACAGCTACCACATAGGACAAAATGCCCATGAATTATTTTGCCACAGTACTTGAACCCAGTCTGATGGTGGTGTTGATGGTGGGAGTAAATTCAGGCAAAGCTTTAGATGGGCCATGAAGGAGTTACAGCATGATCCCACTCCCTCAGTTCAGCCAAAGGACTGTAAATTAACAGTGTTGGAATGAATCACAGTGCTTGTTTAACCAGAAGCTTTATGTAGATGTTCTACGTAATTCATAACGAAGTACAGAACAAAACATGGTGGTCTTTTTTTTTCTTCTATCTTTTCCTTTTTTTTTCTTTCTTTTTTTTTTTTTTTTTAAATAAATGCCATTTTTTGAACAAACACTGGACCTTCTTGCTTGTTTCATGTTCAACCACTGGAGTAGAATAGAAGTATCCTCATCTGTAAATCACTTTTTTTGGTCAAATTACTATTTTTCATATATATATATATATATATATATAATGTAATAAATGTATTTATTTTATTTATTTATTTATTTTTAACAGTTTGTATTCATGTTGATTTTGGTGGGCAGCGGTTATCTGATAATAAAATTACAGCTTAGTTTTATTATGGCAAAAAATAAGTTACCTATTAACCACCTGGACTGCAGTGGAGGCGTGACTAGTCCACTGTGTGTGAAAGGAAGTTCCTTTGTGTTGTTTGTGTCACATTATGTAAAGATTATGTCAGATTGATCGTTTCCATCTTAAATGGGGCAGCAGTTACCCACCAGAACCTCACAGCTGCACAGTTTAAGGCGGGACTGGATATTTTGATCACAAAGCAAACTTGAGCTTGGCCTACAGTGAGTAAACAGAGGGGATAATGAACACAGGGGGCGCTGTTTCACGCATCCATGTGATAAACGGAACTGGAGTGCTTGAAATTTCCAACATCCACGTTCAACCAGATTGGGCCTCGGTCGTTTCTGGCTGAGCAGGTGCTATACTGTATGTGAGTGTGTTGATTTTGAGGAATCACAGACACAATGAATTCACCTTTTTTACAGTGTTGTGTTCACACACTATATCAAACTCAAAAGTTTTCTGAAAAAAGCAGAAAATGAGGTTTTTCATGGTATAGGTCCTTTAAAGACGGGAGGCTGAAATGGGTTGAGACTTGCTCAGATTCAGATCATGCACAGCACTGGAGAAGCCCAGCTGCGGCTGCAAGCTGTGACGTGCATCGGATTCGTCGTTTACATAAAAATTCAACATTATTTGCATTTAAAAGCCAGAGAGAAGGGAACAGGCCTGTGCTTTCCGCTGTCCTGTCTACATCGCATTACACGGGAGTAGTCAGGACAGGGAGTGGGTGTAAACCTGGGCCCCTGAGGCACTCCGTCAATCTCCTGTGCCCTTTGCTCCCAATGAACCCGCCCCGGCAGGTGAGAGAGGAGAAGAACGGAGAGACGGAGCAGTCAAAGGGGTAGAGGAGTGCTGGGTCGTGTGGGATGAGGAGGTTTTTCAGAACAACGAGCAGAGATGAAGATTACAGCCAGATCCAGTACCTCACCGCCAAGTGTAGCCGCCTGGCACACGAGAACGGTAAGCAGGCTTCGGGGAGGCCTTCCAACAGCTGGGCGCTAAAACATATGAGCAGGCTGCCCACAGGGGCAAAAGAGCAAATTCCACACCATTCTGTTTTATTCTGTGCAGCGAGAGGATGGACAGGACCTGTCTTTCTCTGGCCAGAGCAGGAAAGGATACGCCTGGGTACTGGGGTCATGTGGATTGCAGTTCCTGCCAAGCAGAGAAGAAAAACTCATATTAACTTTCTTTTAAATTCTTGCAGTACTTTGGCAAAGTCAGTAAAATTCAATATAATCACAGAGTAGATTAATATTTTGGGAAAATTAAGTCCTTATGTTGATACTAAGCCATATTTGTAGAAAGAATAAATCAATACTTCAAGAAAATAAGATAAAACAGTAATTATTTTTAGATAATTGGTCACATTTTAAGAAAATCTTTTAAGTAATTCTTTTGAGATAAGGGAGGGAATTGGTTACATTTTGAGACACTGGGTCAAAATTGGGGGAACTAAGTCTTTATTTTCGGAAACTAAAAATTAAATTTGGAGAAATTTCATTATTTTAAGATACTGGGTCAGAATTTGGTGGGAAATCATTAATTTGAGATACTAAGCCAAATTTGTAGAGAAAAGATAAAAAGTCATTATTTTGAGATAATGGGTAAAAAAATAGGAGGAAGTAAGTGATTACTTTGAGATACTAGGTTGAAATTTGGAGCACAAAAGTCATTATTTTAAAATACTGGGTCAAAAATCAGAGGAATGGAGTCATTATTTTGAGATGCAGAGACACAATTTGGAGAAAGGTCATTATTTTAAGATACTGGGTCAAAATAGAAGGGAATTTGTAATTATTTCTGTATATTATATATTATTTCTGTATTTTCTTATATACAACCATTGTATTTCAAGCACAGCTCCAGTTCCTCAGCTGTAGTGTGACATTGTATCAATGTCCTCTCTTTAACAGGGACTGTATTACTGTAAATGTCACCAACTTCTGTTGTTATAGTTTCTTTTCCCTTTTTAATTATCTCTGTTATTTGTGAATTTATAAATGCACTTTAGGACTGTTACACATTTTGTTGTACTGTGTGTGATCAAGTCTGTATTTAATCAGAGAAACTGGGTGAAAACCTTGGAGAAAATAAGTCATGATGAAGACAGTGGATCACAGGTTTGAGCTGCTACTCCAGGATCAGCAGAAGTGAAGCAGAACTGTTACGTGAAGTGAAAAAGACTATTTGTCATCGTGTACACACTCACTATCAACAGTGCCCAGGAAGCAGTGTAGAGGGGACAGTATCTTACTCATGTGTGTGTGTGTGTGTGTGTGTGTGTGTGTGTGTGTGTGTGTGTGTGTGTGTGTGTGTGTGTGTGAGAGAGTGAGAGTAAGTGGGCGTAAAAGCTGCTTCTTGCAGGCAGACAGAGGCATGTTGTGAGGTCACATGACTAGAACAGATGCTTAAGGGACTTGACTCCTGAAGGTATTTGCCCTTAGTGAACTTTAGAGCGCTGGTATTCCAGGCTTTTGACATAATTTAGTTGTATGCTCCATTATGAAAGCCTGTATTGTTTTATTTGCCAAAAATATCCATAATTCATTTCTACTCAACATGTTTTTCCAAACCTGATTGCACCTTTAAATGAAGGTGAAGTGAAAGTGACAGTGTGTCTTTGTGAACACACCCCATGACACAAAATGCCCCATAGTGAAATGCAGCGTGAAGCAGCGGTGCAGCGTAGTGGTTCCTTGCTCAAGTGTACCTCAGTGGAACCTGGGCTAGGACTAGAACGTGGTAAATTCAGATCCAGAAAGTGTCTGGCTTCTCTAAAGAACTCAGTTCAGCAAGGTATGTGTCCAGGCAGTTGGAGCAAAATCCTGGAGAGGATTTCCACTTTATGGACCTGAATTTGCCACCTCTGCCTGTGACACCTGCACTGTTTTCTATGACTAAGATGAGTTAGTGTTGTCATGTCTGAATTTATTCCTGATTGTTCCTGTACCTGGAAGTCGCTTTGGACAAAAGCGTCAGAGAAATGAATAAATGTAAATGTAAGGGCAAGGTCCTAACCACTAAGCTATAACTGCCCATTATGTAAATGAGCTCACTACTGGTTTTCTGCATGGTCTGTTATTGAAAAAGCTATGTGGGCTTAAACAGTGTAAATGTGTGTCCATAAATACACCAAGCTGAATGGAAAAGTGTATCCATGTGTTGGATTATGTGCCCTCACAGAAAACTGATCTACAGAGATGCAGGTTTAGCTGGTTTCTGTAGACTGGACTTGGGAGTGCACAAAGCCACAATTTAGTCACTGTTTTTGTATGACATCAACTTTTTGTAAAAAAAAAAAAAAAAAAAAGCACTGCTGTAGGACGTGTCCACTGAATTTTGAACATGTGTATAATTTGCAGGTTGTCCT
This sequence comes from Lepidarchus adonis, assembly GCA_037576955.1. Taxonomy (NCBI): domain Eukaryota; kingdom Metazoa; phylum Chordata; class Actinopteri; order Characiformes; family Lepidarchidae; genus Lepidarchus; species Lepidarchus adonis. The sequence goes on from JBBIGC010101137.1 coordinate 23,430, forward strand.
TCCCACTGCTCGGGTGTGAAGATGTGTGTATGTGTATGTGTATGTTGTGTTTGTGTACAGCAGTGTTGGAGAGAGAGTGTGTGGCCTCCAGAGAGAGAGAGAGGGCTTTGCAGGTTGAGCTGGAGTCTCTGTGTGGGCAGCTTCGTCAGAAAGAGCACACCTGCCAAGACCTGTGCCTCAGACACGACCAGCTGCTCGACACCCTCAAACAGCACCGGGTACACCGGCAAATCCTGCACACTCCACACACAAGCCCTACTTTACTGATCTCACACTACAGTACTTCATGCAAACCATATCTTACTGATCTCAAACTAATGAATGCAAACCATATCTTACTGATCTCAAACTCAAACAGCTAAGGGCAGACTATGATGTACTCATCCCAAACACAAACAACTAATCACAAATCCTATCTGACTGAGCCCAAACCCAACCTACTGATGGCAAACCCTGTTACTGATCCCAAACCGAAACTACTGATAGCAAACCAAAATCAACTAATCCCAAACCCAAACTACTTTAACTAAACCTTATTATACTGTTCTATTAATCCCAAACCTGAACTATTGACTGCAAACATTGGTCTACCAATCCCAAACCCAAACTACTTAAACTAAATCTTATTATACTGTTCTATTAATCCCAAACCTGAACTATTGACTGCAAACTGTCACGCACACCAGATCACGTGACGTCTAGAGGTACCGGAAATGACTCACGTGTGAGAGTATATAACCAGGAGACT
>JBBIGC010101944.1:0-24137 GCA_037576955.1 Lepidarchus adonis
GTGTGTGTGTGTGTGTGTGTGTGTGTGTGTGTGTGTGTGTGTGTGTGTGTGTGTGTGTGTGTGTGTGTGTAAAAAATAAGTAATGCATAAGTAAAAAATATGCATTCTCTGCAAAAACCGCCCTACACATCAGAGCTACAGTGAAACCCCCATCTCTCCATTTCCCTCAACACTGTTTCTGCTGGCATATGGGGCACAAGTGAACTGTTCAGCTACAGTTAAAATCAGCCAAGCAACCCCCTTCTTCACACACACCCCTCCCCATGTCGTCCTCACTAACAGAGATATACACATAATACTATCAGCCTAAAGGATGCAGCTCAGCGCTCGTGTGACAATTTTAATTAAAATATTAACTTCTTACACCATCGATAACCATACGAGACAGTAAAATTGGACTTAAGTGGATGATAAAGTGCTGGGTCAGAAAAACACTATTATAAATACAGAAATAGCAAAACTAGCATAATCCAAATAATCATATTATTTATATTCTCATGCCAGTCACATGATCGTACTATTTATTTAAAATCATCCCACAAATACACAGGAACACACAGCAAACTGATGTCTCAAACAAGATCACACACCCACTTATTGTGAGAAGGCCATGCTTATATTTTGTGCATTTCTATGCATACAGCTTTGAATAAATGCCATGTACTTTCTTTACACCAACATGTGCTAAACCAGTCTTACTGAAATTGAAAATGTGATTATTTTTAGTTTATTTAGTTCATGGCTGCCACATATGTGAACTTCTTACCTGCGCAGTACTCCTCCAAGCAAAGAGGCATTGAGACACTCAGGTGGAGAGAGGCGTCTCTGAACCTCTGCTACAGTCACTTTGTATTTGGAGGTGGAGCTGAGCAGAGAGAGGCGGCCTGGAACTGAACAGAACACTTCTGTGGGATTGGACACCATACCCAGCAGGGACTCTTTCTGGAAGGGAAGACCCATCGGGTTCCCCTTGGGAAGGGTCATTGGACCTGAGAAGTAGAGACATGCAATTATACTCATGCACACAGTAATACAGTGGAAACTTTATAACTACAGTTTATTGGGGTGGGGCGTGTTTCAGACCTGTTTCTCCAACAAGAGGTTCACTTATTCACAAAGGGCCCAATTGCTACATTTGTATTGTAATTTACTTTTCCCCAGAGCTTCACTTTTTTGTGTGGTATTATCTACCAGAAAAAAAAACACTCATTCTACCTTGGCCATTTTCCAACCTCTCTTTATGTTGCAATGGGTTATTTTTGTGAATGTGCATTCAAGACGGGTATATGCACACAACCTCTGTTCTGACTGGCTGCCCTGTATTGTATGTCATTCAAAAAGCAACCCAAGCTGAAACACTCCTTATAATGGCCAATGGGAGGGTGGGGCTAAACTGGGCCAAAGTGCTGAAAGGGTGGGGCTAAACTGCTGAAAGACTGAATAGGTGGATATACTGTATATAAAAATGTTGGTATGATTGGCATCACAAAAACAATGAATTCCAAAGGACTTGCTTATGCAGCTTAGAATCCATGTATGGACAGTATAAGCTGGGGAGCGGTAGATTTTGATACGGTACATTATAACATATAATCACACGGTCTAATTTTATAAGAGTAAGGCAAATTCAGTAGATAAAGGCTATTTGAATGGAGAAGGCCAGAAGTGAAATATTACTGAATTGACCATGATTGCTCTTATAAATAGAAACCGTCCAATGTTTTGTAATAATTAATGGATTATTTATGGTATGCAGGATTGATAACTGAATAATAATGTCAATTTTTAAATATAACTATTTACATTTTTATGCCATCTCCTGAAATACTTATATTACACAATCACAAAAGTGTGGAAAGTAATTGCCATCAGCCATCACTACCATGGTCTGGTCATTAGTGTCCTGAACCTATCACATACCATAAAGCTGACATCCTGCTTTAATGCCAAATTTTTACCCCAGGTTAAACTTAAGCCAGGCATAAAATGACTTGAATCAAATCACAATTGAATCCCAAGACAGCCGGCCTCTTCGTAGTTCTAACTCTGAAGAGCGACGACGAGGAAAATCTGAGAAGCTGGATGGGTGGTCGTTTGGACGAAGCAGATGTTTGTCTCCTGTGGTGTTTCAGTATGGGCAAAAGCCATATGGCATTAATAAAATATGCACAACTCAAGACCATGGAGGAAAACGGAGGAGATGATGTTAGTGTTTGATTAGAAACCCGTCGCCGTTTGAAGTTCGGAGGATATCAGATGGTCTGCTGTGTGTCCATGCCGTACTGGTCAAAGAAGTCATTGAGATAATAAATGTGAGGCAAAATTGTGACTTACAGAAACCATAATAGGAGTCTGCATGGTACCAGAGTGGTCCATACTATAATCTAGTCTTCAGAATGTATTGGCACTAACGTACATTTGTCATGATGCTCCATGAAGTTAAAAGAGCCTCTAAATTACTGACTGACGAAAACGCCTGCCAGATCTGTCAAATCTGCTTGTGGTGGGATCGTCCCATGTGGATGCACGGAGACACGATAAATTATATTATATAAATGGCAAAGGATACAAATGCTTTAATTCAACCAAAGCATGTAGACCCTTACACTAAATAAATAATGTTAAAAACTATTATCCAAGTTCTTTTAGGGTCATTTCATTAGCCTGTTGTTCTGATTAAACTCTTCTGCTTAACATGGGTCTCAAACTCCAGTGCTAAAGGGCCAATGTCCACTTTCCCTCCTCAAACACACTCACTACCTGAACCAGGTGTGTTTGATGAGAGAGATCAGCAACAAGACTGGAGTTTGAGACCAATGGCTTAACACATTCATTATTTCCCTGCTCTTTGTCACAGAAAAGCGATAGATATTTACATTTCTCTTGCTACATTGTTTTGTTATATCAAGTGACCTTAGTGAGGCCTTCATAACCTTACATAGTGTAGAGCAGTTTGCTCATGGTTGGCGTGAGCACAAGTACAACCATTAGTCATAGTGTTATTACCTTAAATGGCTTCAGTTTATTGATGAGCAATATGGCAAAAATATGTCATTATAAGATATTTTGCATGATGTGGATCGTGATAAGTTGACGTTTGACCTCATGCACAAGTATTTTCTTCTTGAGAAAAGTTCTAAAGACGTGTGTGTGGATACTGTTCTTACAGAAGAGCAAATCCCAAAAGAAGGAAACGTTGGGGAATATCAGAATCTTCATTAAAACTGTATATTTGTCTTAGAAATGGTCTCAAAGTATCACAATCAGCGTGTACTGCCCACCCCTGCTTCAGGAGAAGGATAAGAAGCTCCTGTATTACAACAAGTAATGTCCGCTAGTGCTACGCTCCAATTCCCTGCAGAACTGCAAAGGATCTTCTCACACCCAGCACCAACCAGTAGGACCTGAAGCATCTCAGAAATGCTTTTGGACTAAAGCGTGGCCTGACTGAAGTAAAGCTGTCCTGGTGGTGAACCAGCAAAACAGAATGAAATTAAACACACACTAGGACTGAACGCCCCAAACAGAGCAGAGTGAAGCTTACTCTTCTCACAAATTTACCAGAGCATAAGCAAAAATATGACCTGAAAAGACTTGAACACCTCAGCCCATGGTGCTATACTCCCAGTGCAATCTTCCCAGCTGCCCTCATGTCACTGTATGTGCACTGATGCTTCAGTTTCACTCAAAATGTCCTCTTATTCGGTCAATACACATACACATACATTTGGTTTCACAACACCTGACTGAGCAAACCAGCTCTGCGCTCCTCTCAGAGCTGCCACACCCCAAGTGCTGTTCTTTCACGTTCTTGTCTTTCGTGTGACTTTGCTGAAGCTCTGCTGGCACTCACAGCTCTCAGCACCGTAAAGAGCATTAAAGCCTAGAGAACAAAGATGGCCTGGCCCTCCTCTCTCTAAGCCAATGGAGCGTTTTAAAGATTGCCCAACTTCCACCAGCCATCAGTTCTTCTGCCATTCGGAGCAGATTCCTCCTCCTGACTTCCCATTCATGCAGAGGGAGGAGTACAATGCCAGAAGGATCAAACCCACATTAGTTCAATAGAGCTCATGGCTAAAAAGGGATTAGACTGGGAAAGTTTGAAGCAGAGCTTCTCCAGCTCTTGCCATTCACATCGCCAGTGAGTGAAAGAGCTCTGCGTCAAAGCTGGGGACTGTAACTGGTGCCATATGGGCATGGTGTTCTAGTTGTGTACCCATTTCTATCACTTCATTTCGTTTAGCTCTGCCAGATGCCATTGTTACAATAATAATATATTATCATTATTACAAATATTCTCAAAAAGTGCCTCAAACACGATAAAAACGATCAACGCTGTAAATAAATACTGTTACTCATGGATGGGCCTAAAGGTGGACAGGGGTCTTCAGGTTGTAGTTTTTGCTTATAGAAATCTGGTTGAACTCAATTTTTACTTTGGATCATTTCTCGAATGATCTTTACTGCTTTCTGGACAATAACGAGTTCAAACTGCACTTTTTCAAAGGCAAAGTAAAGGAGAATGATGTAATAACACACTGACATTCCAACATTTTTGTTGACGGGCTGGAGCAGGTGGCCCATCATCAACAAACACCAGCAGACAGGCCTCGTTCAAACCCTCAGGTAGACGCAACAGGGTTTGACCCAGAAAGCGTACAGTTCCCTATCGGAGACACTGCCGTGCCCTCGCAGCTCACGCTTTGGGCTGTTGGTAGCCAGTAATCTGTACTGGAATACATGCTGTAAACTTGTGCCACAGTGTATTATGAAATATTGTATATCTATGTTTGAAGCATCAGTGAATACAAATGACCAGAGAAAATTATTGCCCCGGGAACTTATTTATTTTAGGTGAACAAATTATTTGGGTTTCATTAATTTAAATTCATATTTAATATTTTCTTTTTAAAGAAAGTGGGTGGAAAAAATCAAACCTACCTTTTTTTATGACTGTTTGATCTGTAATTCCAATACTGTGATCTTCCACGTGCTGGGGAGAAAAATCAATCAATCAATCAATAACCAAAATTTCCTGCACCTGACTTAGTTAAAATAGAAAAAAATGTCCCACTTACTTGCACGTCGTCCATCCCTTGGCCCATGTCGTGCAGCCCCATGTTCTCGCCAATGGCCGCCTCCATGCCATGGATGTGCGGGAGCGGCAGTTCATGTCTCCTGAAGACGTCTCTGCGGACGCCGGACGACCCCCCCTCCAAGCCCATGATCTGGCTGGCCAGCCCGCTGCGCGCGTGCTGCACGATCCCGTCTTGGTTCTGGCGGCTGGGCCACGGCTGCTGCTGATTGGATGTTGGGGACTGGTGTATGTTGATGTTGAAGGGGTCGCTGAGGGGAATATACGGGTCGCCGGACTGCGAGTAGGGCAGCGGCTGGTACGGTGGCGGGAAGTACGGGGGCTGGAAGTCGGAACCAGGCTGGTGCGAGAGGGATGGAGCCGGACTGTAGAGGTGCTGACTGACCGCGGGCAGGTGAGGCAACCGGGGATTCCCATTACTGCTGCCGTCATGTCGCTCCTGCTGAAATACACGGTGCATTCAGGTTTAGCAGCGCCGTACAACCGCCTACAGCGGATCTATCGCGCAGCGAACCTGTTTACCGCAGTCTCCGGTTACTGTCTCCTGTTACTGTGACCCTCAGACTAACGCGCCAAGAGCACGCGCTCACAACGGCTCTGACTGGGGGAGTTTAATCTGGAGTTTGTCTAATTGTCTCAAAATTTCAATAGAAATAATAATGAGAAAAGTGCAATTGTGGACACTAAACGGCACCTACATTTTAAAGGGTTACAATTTGAAAATGTGCATATTTTACATAATATTAATATAATAACATCAATGGCATATAATATGTAAACAAAACATTTAAATAATATATATATTCTTTTATTATTATTATTATTATTATTAATAATAATAATAATAATAATAATAATAATAATAATAATAATAATAATAATAATAATAATAATAATAATAATAATAATCAGCACGTGGCTCATTTCTGAAAAGGCGCGGGGAAGTCGAAATTAAGAGCCACCGAGGAAGAAAAGGCCGTGACGCAGAATATTAAATAATATTAAATCATTCTCTCTATATTTCCAATATTGGCAATATCGCACGCGCTGGTGCCGGAGGGCAATAAACTTCCAATTATTCTCCCCCCGCCCCCCGCCAGAGTCCCGGGATCTGCAAACTGTCGGACCGAATCTGAGCGTGTGCACGCGCACGGGGACCGGGAAGTACCCTTACCTCGCAGTCCTCCTCGTACTTCACGTTGTCCGCTAACTTCCACAACATGTTCTCCGCGGGCTCGGGCGGGGCTGGGTGCTGCGGGCGCGGGGAGGGACTCCACACGGCGGCGGCGGCTGCGGGGCTGCGGTTTACTCCAGAGAGGTCAGAGCGCGGGGCGAGCAAACGCATGAACGGCGAGGAAAGGGAGCAGAGAGCCGCATGAAGGTCTGGACACTGAGTGTCGGGGTGAGGAGCAACTGCCGTACGTCCAGTTCCAGGAAGAGGTGACACATGCGCGCGGGGCGTTTGGCGAAAGCAACGCTGACTCCCTCTGACGGCCGAACTCCTCTGCTGTCCTCCAGCGCGCGCGTCCTGCTTTAAATCTCGCCGCTGCGATCGCGACTGGGACGAAAGGAGAGGGGCGGGGCCCGTTCGACACGTCACGAGCAATGACGGGAAGCGGCGCTTTGCTGATTGGCTGGTGAAGAAACGGTGGGCCAATCCTTGCGCTGTCCGCCTATTCGCGAGCTACGGGTGGAGGGTCGCAGGGTTCGCGAGGGTTTAACGATCAATAAAACTAATGGAAAAGAATTTTTACATTGCTTGGTGCCTACTGTTCTAACATTATTATTTTTATTTTTATTATCATTACAATTACTACCAATATTATTATCATTACTTTATAATAATGATTACTATTATTATCATAACTTTTTAATACGTATTATAATCATTACTATTATTACTATTATATTTTAATTATTATTACAAATTTGTATTATTATTATTATTATTGTTGTTTATATATATAAGTTATTGTTATTATTATTATTATTATTAATAATAATAATAATAATAATAATAATAATAATAATAATAATAATAATAATAATTGTCAGCAGCAGGTGTTGATGATAACTCGCATCAGTGTCGGTGTACATAATTGTTCACTAAAGTAAAAATAAAAAATAAAAGTAAATACATCCTCAGGGTGTACCTTAATATCCAATGCTGCATATTCCCAAACAAAAACATTTCATATATCTACAATTCAGTTTCAATATATCCTGTGTATAAGTTGTAATAGATTCCATGGGTCAACGGAGTTCCTCTACATTCACTTTGCCAGAGGAAATGTGTCGGTTTATGTTCATAACCTGACGTTATTACAAAATAAAAATACAATATAGAAAAGGGCAAAGTCAGTGCAGGTTGTACAAAGTCAATGGAATATAATTACAATGGGACAATTTCGCTCCATTCACTGTATAAATTCCCGCAACAGTTTAACAGATTTTATTAGCGCTGGGAAACTTCCTTTTCTTTTTCAAATATTTGTAAAAAATAATGTAAAAATTAGACGTTACTACTATTATGGTGAATACTATTGCATTGCTAACTTTCTGTTGCTACGAACGTCCACCACGAATTATTTACTACAAGTTAAAATGCATTGTGCACATAAAGGCACTGAAGACGTGTACACTGTAAAGGAGTAAGTCGACTAATGTTCGAGTCCATTGACGTTTTGCATTATTTATTATTTATTAATTACTGTTTGAAGACGAGCTCACCGTTTAAAGTCGACCAGGGTTTACGGTTCACCCCAGTGACCATCAGTGTAAAACTTTAGTTCGATCAGGGCTCATTTCTTTCTTTCTTCTTTCACCCAGTTTCACTCCATTCGTTTTCAGTCCACTGTTGTGTTAACTCACTGCTGATAAGCTTAACATTTTGTCAAGTTAAATGTCTTATTATATAAAATATTGCTGTTACTTTTTTGTCAGTGCAGTTAATCAAGTCAAGTCAATGTCATTTCTACAGCGATTTTTACAACTGATGTTGTCACAACGTAGCATTACAGAATTCAGGCTCCAAAAACTCCCTAAACTGTAAGAAACCTCGGGAGGAACCATGGTTCAGAAAGAGAAGCCTCCTCCTCTGGCCGAGACCAGATAATAATAACAAACAGAAGAATAGAAATAAAGAAATAATCGAAGTAATAAAAGTTTCAATGGTAGAGCGCATGGTAAAACTGAAAATATGTCAGAAATTGTAGGAATGAGACGAATTATTTTTAGTGAGATGGTGTCAATTCAGATTCTATCGAAATAACAATAAAGTTAAAATGATACGTTAGTGTTTAGAAGAAACCTGTTCTGTTGAAGATGTTCTGACAGGGGCTGTGGGATCCCACCACCAAGCCCTGATCCATCTGCCAGTAGCATCGGTGTAATAATATACATTCAGTCACGAACACGATGTTGAATCCCGCAGATCAAACACAGCCACAGCGAAGCCGTGAGGTCAACCGTGTTGGTGTCTCCCCATCATCTGATGTCATTATAACCCCGTGAATCCCATTTAAGCCCTGAGTCTATACGCCCCGGGCTGTTGACTCGCTGGGGCTGAGGTGGAACTGTAGGTGAGGCGCTTTAGAATCAACCGCTAAGAGATTCACTCGCTAATCTTCATCACAAGCTCACAAGACTGAAACAAGGCCCTGCTGCTTTCAGCTCCAGGCTTCCAGGCTTTTCTCAGGCTCCGGACGCGTGACGCGCGCTGTCCCCCTGTGCACGAGCGCGAATTGAGAAACGGACGAGCAGTGGAGGCAGTGGAGATGAGACGGGGGAACAGCAGCGGCAGGGTCTGAGGGAGATGTTCCTCTTCTCACCTGCACTGGTTTGATCAACCGGGAACGTAGTCACACTCCGCCATCGTTAAGAGACGTGCAGATTGGGCTTCATCCACATCCGTTCAGTTCATTAAATAAAAGAAGAAGAAAAAACTTCTGCAGTTCAGAGAACGAGCATAAACATCGCCCCGCTGGTTTAGGAGGGTCAGGAGTTTTTTAACAGCTCCTCATGAAGCCAGCAGGACCTGTGCCCAAGGTTTCTGGGAATTAATCCTTAGTTCTGAGGCCTGTAGTCTGTCCCACACGTGCACCAGTAATTCTGCATTATCTGCCCACGATCCCACACTGGAAGCTCTGGTTTGAGAGCCATTTGTTCATTGTCATTGTTTATTTTTTATCCGTAGAAGGATATTATGATTATGATTGTGCACTGAGGCCTGAATCTACTCAGCACTGGCAAACACACACTAAGAGATCCCCGCATATTTAACTCCGTTCATCACTGAAAATGAGTCGTAAATATATTGTTCACACGAACGTGCTTCATTGCATAAGAAATATTACAGCGTTATTTACCTAACACACACTCGCTAATTAAACCAGAACATATAATTACAATAATTTGTTGTCTTTGATAGGTTAATTATTACCTATTTTATATCGCTTGAGCTCGTGCGAACACCAGGCGCTGAAGACTAGGGGTTGTAAACATCCCCTTAAGATATTTATTTCTAACCTCAGCTTCAGCTTCACTGCGTGAAACCTCAGCGCAAAGATAAATAAAGTGCGTTATTCGAATAAAAATACAGAAATACTCCAGTGAAAAGTGCTAAAGACTTACCCTCCAGTCGACCCTCTCTAATAAGGACATCTGCATGGATGGCTGCACGGCCCGTTCCAACAAACAGCAAATGCTGAGCTCGCACTGAGGAAGAGGGCTCACTACACCTGGCTGGCGGCGCATGCGCGGATCAGCACAACACCTGAGTGGCGGCAGGAATTTTTTCCCTCGCCACACCGGTTTTCCGAAAAACCCCGCCTTCCTGCGCTGGGATTGGCCAAGAGAGGCGCGCAGGAGCGAAAGATTAGCCAATCGTAGCGAGGGAAGGCGGGGCCTGTCAGAAAACGGGTAGGAAGAAAAACCCACGAGCGGAATTTATCAGGACTTCGCAGAAGAGTTCACGAGGCACAGAGAAAAAAGAGGAACTATTATTATGAAGAAAAATCTACAAAGAGAAGAAGCGCGCCAGGCAGTGATAACAGCTTGGGAGAACGCGCTGTGCTGCAAACCAGTGAACGAAGGAAAGTTTTCTGAACTGATTATGGATGAGGGATTTAGGCAGCACAGTTAGTTCTCCAGTTTACAAAACGCATTTTAATCAAATTATATTACGAAACATCAAAAAATATCTAACACTTTAAGCTCGTTTGATGCTTTGCCAAAAAAAGCTGATGATAATTACGAGGGTGTGGAAATGAGTCTCCTAGCTCACCTGCTAGCTGGGCGTGGTCACGAATTAGAACTATTTAAAATATGCAAAACATGTTTCTGTTTTGCTCTGATAATTTGAAAATATATAATTTTTCTCTTTTCCTCAGTGAGTTCCTCAGACCTTATATTCATTCCACATCAAAGGACGCTTCAAAGCAGTACCAAGATAACAGCAACAGTACTACTAGTACTAATTATAATTAATAATAATCATCAGCTTCCATTGCTTTTTGTCCTGGATAAACAGCACTCGCTCTGAACTGACCAGCCTAACAAACCACGACTGCTACAAAGACACAGGGATTTGCTGCCATCTTACGGCCAATCAAAGTAACTGCAGGCAAAATACATTTGGCGATAGTATTTTATTTACAAATGACTGCATCTATGGTTATACATTGTCCACTCTATCCTCATTAAGAAGAGTAGTAACATCCTCAGACTCTATTAAACATAGTCATTAATGCAATGTAGATTAGTGACGCCCAACTTGTAGTTGGCATTTTATCAGAAACGCGTATGATATATGTGACCTCTGCAGTACAGTGAAGCTGCAGCTCATATGTTGCTTCACAGTCTATAACTGAATGAATACAAATTGCACTTAAATGATATATGTACCTGATAAAATGTTGGTCAATAAACTGGCAACAAGCCTATAATACCAGTGATGCAGAACTTAATCAAATAATGACAAAAGCAAAGAAATGACAGAAAAATCTGATTGAAATACATAAGCCAAAATAAGTTTAAAACATGTTTTGCCTAAAACATATTAAATGAAAACAGAAACATGCAACTAAAATGCCCAAGCACAAGTCTTTTTGTGCTTGGGCAGAAGCACCCCCAACAAAAAAGGACTATAGTTCTTAAAGGAAGTCACTGGGGAGTTCAACTAAGTATTCACAATGGGAAGGGGAACAACAGAAAGATCCCTCTTCATCACTAGAGGGCGCTGTGCACCTTTCAAAAGTGGTACGGTGTGTGTGTGACCCAGTTGGAGGTTTGGTCTTTGGTGCGCTTGGCAGAGCTGTGAGAAGTGAAGAGAGATTTGTAGGCCTCAGATTTCTCCTCCATGTCCTGGATGGATCTTTTACTCCCAACAGCAGCAGTTGGCTTCACTATTTTAGAAGTGCCAGAGGGTCCTGGAGCTGTGGGGGGGAAAGGATCATATGAGTACACACAATTGCTGCTATCTGGGTTCCTTTGCAGCTAAGGCTTTAAAAAGAGGAACACTCAGTATTACCAAAAGGCAAGAACAGTTCAAAAGATATTAATTTGTGACAGAAGTACAGATTGTGACATTTTCTGGACATGCACAGGTATCGGTTTACAATGCCCTTGAGTATCACATTGACTGAAGTACTAGCTTATAGACCAAAACAAAAACAACTGGAGTCATCGTCCTTAAAGGACCATTTTTATAAAGCCTGTAAAATTACATTTGGAGGCAAAAACAAATACATCCAGTGTAGTTTGATAGGAAGTGCTCTATTCTACAGAAACGTAGAGAGTCAGCTAGATAGTAGATAGTTTCCTTTTCTCTTTGTTCTCTGGTGTTGACCCTCCCAAGGTTTCTTCCTCCAGCTTAGGGAGTTTTTCTTCACCTCTGTTGCCCTTTGTTTGCTCATTACGGGCTCAGACCCGGATTCTGTAAACCTGCTCATCACCATAATGGTTGTAAAAAGTGCTATAGGCATAAAATGGACTTGTTTATAGCTGTGGTGTAGAGTTCAATACCACTAAATCTCACTAAATCTGTAATAGTATTATGACGAAGGTGTTCCCGGAAATCAGTTGTTTTTTTAATTACATGCAGATGTTGCTACTACAATGTTTTCCACTTATTTCTAAAGTGAAAAGCAAATTTAAACAGGTTTTTCTTAAAGTAAAATAAACAGGCTATGGCTACAAGGACAAGAGACAGAAAGATTAGATAAAAGGAGCCATTTTATGCCCCTTGCTGAATTGAAAGTTGCTGGTATCAGTTTTCCTCAGATGAGTACAAGTCAACTGTTGATTTCAACTTAAATGGCAGAATGAAATGCCACTAATTTTATTAAACTATTTTTACAAATATCTTTATTATAATATAACATCACTTCATTTGCTATTTGTATGTATATATATATAATGTGTGTGTTTGTTTTTGTGCCCAGTTGCTAAGTCAGGGTATTAACCATCATGTTTTAAAGGTGAGGAAGCATGCTTTCCATGATCTGTTTATCCATCTCCTTTACCACTATTGTTTCTATTGCAATACTTGTTTCTGTAGAATTCAGCTTGCTCACTGTATGTTCCCATTACAGATGAATGATACATTTATCCAAACCACAGATATCCCAAGGAATCTTTGATATATTGTGCCCTCTATAATACTTGGGACAAAGACACATTTTTCTTCGATGACTGGTAGAAACAGGCTTGGTCATTCAAGAGTTTTCCATGATTTAGCTTTGAGAAACTCCCATGTTGCCTTATGTTATCTTATCTTGTTGCTGGATGAAGAGCCATCCAAAGAGTGTGGAGGCATTTACTGGAACTTGAGCAGATGTTTCTATACACCTCAGAATTAATTAATTAGCAGTTACATCATCAGTGAAGACAAGTGTGCCACCATGTTTAACAGATGAGCTAATATGGCCTGGATCTTGGGCAATTCCTTTCCATCTTCATGTGTTCCTCACCATCACTCTGAAACAGATTTATCGGAGTCTTGATTGTCTATAAAACATTTTTCCAGAATTTGGCAGGTTCTTTAATGTACTTCATTACAAACTGAAATCTGACCATCCTGTTTCTATGGTTGCAGCATGGACTATATACATTTCTTTTCCTTCTGCAGATAATCTCTGACAAAAGACACACCTGCTTCCTGAAGACTGAGGAGTCTTTTGTCATCAACAGTGAAAGTGAGAGCTTACCAGTGCACTTTCTTCTTTACAATACTCCAGACAGTTGATGTTGGTAATCCTAAGGATTGACCAATGTCCCTAATGGTTTTATTCTTATTTTTCAGCCTCATAATAACTTCCATGATTTTCATTAGCACAGCTTTTCTCATGTTGAACAATGGCAATTACAAACAACAAACAGCAGAAGCAACCCTAGGTATCTTATCAGTCAATCACAGAGGAGGAATCACAAACACCTGTCAAGCCAATTGTCCATCGTGGTGCCCTGAAATTAAAATGCATGCAAACAACTTTAAAGTCTGAAATGTGCACTTTAATCATGTTTGAATTGTTTGATTTTACACTGATGAGCAGATGGGTACATCAAAGAAAAATGTCCATTTGTCCCAAACATTATGGAGGGCACTGTATATAAAATTGAAGGCAGAAGAAGAGGTTTATGGATGAGGTGAGAGAGGGCACGAGTTGGTGGTGGTCCACTATGAAGTTGTAAGTGGTCACTGCCTGATCTGCCGAGTGTCTATTCTAGTGCTGCAGCACGTAACGATTGGTAGAAGAATGTTAAAACTGCTTTATCAAAAACAAAGGAGCAAATTCCATTATCTTTAAGAAATGTGTGCATAACAGCAGTTTATGTATAAACTTATTACACTTATACTAACCAATTAGAAGTTCACCTAAAATGTGTGAATGGAGAACCAATCAGTGAACCAACTATGCATTATGCAAGTTCTTCAGCGCAGGTTTTTCAGAACATTAATTAACATAAATTAACATTTAAACATGCAAGATTTATTTCTGGACTTTGACAAATCAAGCTTCTAAAACCATAATTAGACGCCACATCTCCATACTACCACACTAGCAGGAAATCATGCCAGAAGAAAGCTGGAAAACCTGTGAAGCTGCACTGGAGGGGAGTCAAAAAAGACCTAAAACTATGGAGAAGTCTCAGAATATCCTCAAACTGCCACATCATAGACAGTCAAAAGAGAGTACACAACGTACAAAACACAGGTGTTGCAATAAATGTGACCCATATGCAGTTTTGACAAGCTAGAGTCATGCTGCTATCACATGCTACAGTTATATATAAACTCAAACAACTCCGGTATCTATTCTATATATATGCTACATTTATTGCTTTTTTGCAATATAATTATACTTACCTTTTTTGTTTAGTGTATTTAGTCATTTACACTTGTTTTTTCTAATTTGTACTACGTGTTGTACACTGTGGGTCCTGAGCTTTGCAATTTCGTCTCCCTGTATAATGTGTACTTTGTGTTCACTTTGGTATTCTTGATCTAAAATTTCACTTTCTGAAAGGAATGTCAGGAAATATTGAACTTTTTCAAGATATTCAAATTTTTTTTTAGATGTACCTGTAAATTTGCTCTGGTTTATATTTCACTTGCATTTCCAGTGTAAGATACTTAACCACAAAGGTTCCTTCATTATTTTTTTGTATTTATATTCAACGTTGCAAGTAATTCTTTTAAATTATTGCATTTTCAGATTGACAATAAGAATAGAAAAGATTTGTGCAGTAGGGTCTATGTGATGATTCAAAAACAAACTTCACACTATTCACAGTCATCAAAAAAATCCCAGGAGTCACACTCCCAATTTATAGGATCCCAAAAGATCAGCTCTAAGACGCAAAGCCTGCCACCCTAGGCACCTTCGGCGTCAGTGCTTCACTTCATTCTCATGAGGCCCCACATGCAAGGCCCAACAACACAGATAAGCCGACAGTATGTCTATCAAAACTGAACAGTCTTTCAGTGCCATACACAACAGCCTCCATCGGAAAACGTCACGCTGTGCTTGTTCAACTTCCTCATGGGTTAATGTTTAGATCGTACAGTCAACAGATCAATTGTCTCTCTCTTCACTGTTGTCACAGGGTGCTAGTGAGCCAGCTACTTCTATTCATAGATTTTTCTATCAGATACAAGCACAATGTGGCCTTAAAAACATTATAACTAAAACTTCTTAAATAAATGTCACAAACAAATGAATCACAATCACAATCACAATCACAATCACAAATGTTAAATTTTTTCTGTTTGCGATGTGTCGCATCAACAAACTGATGAAAAAGAATTGTAAAAGCAGAAATGTCTAATGCAAAATTTAGCTTAAGAAAGCCAAGTTCTAATGATTTCTTCAATCCTCTATTGGCTGGTAATAAATATTAATATGGAATAATTCATGAGAATATACTAAACAAAATGAACACTTAATATTGGCCTGAACTGTACGTTGCTTTGGGTGAAAGTTATGCTAAATATATTGTTTTTAACCTGCTGTTCTTTAAGTATATATATAGAATATATATTTATATATAAATATATATATAAAGAATAAAGATCTGTACCTGAGTCACTGTTGCTGCCACTACTGCTCTCTCCATTCTCTGATGCAGATTTAGGCTCCAAAGACACTTCTTGAAAATCACAAGACAAAAAGGATCAAACAGGAAAAAAATCTGTTTTTTTGTGTCACTGACAGCACATGCTTGAAATCCCAAAGTTAATTGAAGTTTAGATAATTTAAGCCTAGATATAACCTATCCTAGCCTAATAAAGAAAAATACCTGATGCATGCAAACTAATTACTAAGCCCCTTTTTACACAAAACAATACTGATACATCTCAAGCATAATAAACCAAATAATGCAATCCATTTTTGAGTAATTCTACCTGTAGAAAAGGGGGGAGGTTGTGCAAAATCTGATAACAGCTAAGACAACAATGCAATTGTTTAGAGGAAACACAATTGTCCATTGTACCTTTTAATTCCAAAGGTTTGGTGACCTTCTCAACACTTTTGCTTTTCTTTGACTTCTGAGAGAGAAAAAAAAAGAATGAGGGTTTTAGCAGCAAAACAGATTTTGCCATATCACACAAGATTGATATCATGCACAGGCATCAGACAATAATCAGGAGAGTAGAACAAATGAATTAATTTTAACACTGCTTATATCACATAAACAAGCACCGATGGCATGGTCATGGTCTTCACAGAAAAGTCAAGTCGAATGAGGAAAACACATAAGGGCTTGTGGCTAGTGTATTAGCATATGGTTACTATATTAGAATGGGGATGGAGTAATAGCACTGAGTAAGATTTCAGCATAAGTGGAACTAAAAGAAAATAAGTGCTGTTATATAACAGTTTGAATGGTACAATCGGAATGACTGAGAAATTTTGTTTGTGATTTTTCCCCCACAAAAGTGTATCATTTCATTCAGCACTGATTGCTGAGTAAAGCTGGTCATTAGCCGTTTTAACTTGACTGCTCTAATGAACAAAAAATGAAACACAACACAAAACACTTCTTTCTGTATTCACACTAATGTAATAAATACAATAATAAAGAACCAATTGCCAATCATCACATAGTCAAAACGTGCTGTGAATGCAAGCTTTGTGTGAAGAGTAATTAATTAAAAAAAACTCTACAGAAATGAATCATCAAGTTCCACTTGCAAACGCAGTTAAATAGTAGTTAAAATGAAACTTAACATCTTGAGTTCCTGGAAAGGTTCAAACAGGCGAAAACTCGAACTATAACTTCAAAGGCAAGTGCAGGATGCCAAGCAGAGTATGTGAAACAGCAGCAGCCGCACCTTTCCTGTTTTAGCTTTGGCCCTCCTCTCCTCCATTGTCTTCTGTAACTTCTCCTGCTCCTCTTTGCTCCCATTCAGCACCACAATGTCTTCATCCCTAAATGGATCTCCACACTGCAAGATGTCAGAAAGAGATCAGAACCAGTGAAGATAAATAACAAGGCGGAGCTACATTATTCAGCTAACGTAGCTGTGACATTTCAATCTGGTACAAAGATGATTAACTTTACAATCTGACAAAATGGCATAAGTTTAAAATGTCAGATATTTATGCCATTAGGTAGAAGCTTCATTCCACTTGTTCAAATACTGTGCGCGCGCGCACGCACGCACGCACGCACGCACGCACGCACGCACGCAGTTTAAACCACAAACAGCTATTTGCACCTTATTATCTCTTGAATATCAAGCCGTGTTTTGACTTAAAGCAAACAAGAGCTAAAAATACAGCGTCGGGCATTCTCTGCGTTTTCTATTAAAGTTTGTCAAAAGAGGATCACAAAAATACCAGCTTTAACATGTCATCAACAAGAAACCTATAACAAAAAATATATATATTTACAGTAGGGCAAAATATTTGGCAGCCACTAATTCTGCAAATTGTCCCACTTAAAAAGATGAAAGCCGCCTGTAATGTTCATCATAGGTACACTACAACTGAGAGACTGAACGTAAAAAAATCCAGGAAATTATGATTTTTAAATAATTTATTTATATAATAGTGCAGAAAATAAGTATTAAGCACCAACAAACAAGCAAGAATTCTGGCCCTCACAGACCTCTTTCATCCTCCACTCGTTACCTGTATTAATGGCACCTGTTTGAACTCGTTGTCTGTATAAAATACACCTGTCCACACCTTCAAACAGACTGACTCCAACCTCCACCTCCAATATCTCCCTCGACCTGGGGCTCTATGCAAGATCTCATCTCGTGGGTACAAATTATCTTGAGAATGGTAAGGAAAAAGCCCAGAACAACATGAGGGGAACTGGAACCTAAAGACAGCTGGGACCACAGAAACAAAGGTTGCTATTACTAACACCCCGTCATAATGGATTAAAATACTGCTTAAGCCAGCACATGTCCAGGCCCGTCTAAATTTAGCCAGAGACCATCTGGATGATCCAGAGGAGGATTGGGAGAATGTCATGTGGTCAGATGAGAGCAAAATGGAACTCTTAGGTATAAACGCCCTCGCCGTGTTTGGAGAGGGAAAAATGCTGTTTCATCCCAAGAACACCATAAACACTGTGAAGCATGGGGGTGGAAACATTATGCTTTGGGGCTGCTTTTCTGCAAAGAGGACAGGACGACTGATCCGTATTAATAAAAGGATGAATGGAGTCATGTATCGTGGGATTTTGGGCAAAAACCTCCTTCCATAAGTGAGAGCATTAAAGATGAAATGTGGCTGAATCTTCCAACATGACAATAATCCCAAACACACCACCTAGGCAACAAAGGAGTGGCTACGCAAAAAGCATTTCAAGGTTCTGGAGTGGCCTAGCCAGTCTCCAGACCTCAATCCAATAGAGAATCTGTGGAGGGAGTTGAAAGTCCGTGTTGCCCAGTGATGGCTCCAAAACATCACAGCTCTCAAGAAGCTCTGCTTGGAGGAATGAGCCAAAATACCAGCTACAGTGTGTGCAAACCTGGTAAAGACCTACAGGAAATGTTTGACCAACCAAGGCTACATTACAAAGTATTGAGGTGAACTTTTGTTATTGACCAAATACTTATTATCTGCACCATTATGCAAATAAATTTTAAAATCATACAATGTGATTAACTAGATTTTTTACATTCTGTCTCTCACAGTTGAGGTGGACCCTCTCTCATCTTTAAGTGGGAGCAACTTGTAGAATCTGTGGCTGCCAAATACTTTTTTGCCCCACTGTAAATAAATGTATAAATAATTAAAAAACCTACCAATAAATTATTTCAGAAACAACAAAATTCACCCTCTGCCAAACTATCACAGATAATTTCGTTAACGCATTTTACAACAAAGTATATTGGAGTTCATCTTAAAATAGACCCTTGTCTTTGTTTATAAAATGATTAAACAGCTACAAATATCTTTTGATAAAACCTGAAAATTTAAGCGAAATTAATAAATTGTCATTCTGAACACACTCAGTCGTGCACAAAGTGCAACACAATTAAAATTAAATGTAACCTCTGCATTTAACCCATCACGCATGCGCACAGTGAGTGAGGACAACTACCTTGCTCAAGGGTACCTAGGGGGTGCCCAGCCTGGGACTTGTACCTGCAACCTTCTGATTCCAGGGGCAAGGTCCTAACCACTAGGTCACCAATTCTGGCTAAAGAAACCACAGTTGTGGAGTTTTTTTCTTCCCTATTTTTTAAAAAATAAATTTACAATCAGAAAAACAGGCTATAGGAAAAACTGAGATATTCTAATTACGTTCAGGAGTGTAATTGAAATCTGTCAGATTGGATTTGTTTCTTAAATCAAAATGTTCAGATTTCAATGTACTGTTGTTATAAAGTTTCCATATCCACACTGCTTGGGGGAATATGATTGGATCTTGATGTGTACCATTCTTATTGACTAAACCTAGTAGAATGATCATGCTGCATTTTAACTAGAGCACACAAAGTAAAATGTGTTTTATATATGCTTATAAATGCTTCAATAGTTATAAGAAGTCTATGATAATATGTAATGTGCAGCATATACTTTCTTGATGTATATTCTGCATGTCAATAATTGCTGCCCTCAAATGCCACAAGACACATGAAATCTGATCAAAGTAAGTGTACAGAGGTCTGGTGACTGAGATAGGTAACCACTTAAAATGTGGCTCAAATGCAACTGGGCAAAGTTCATGCTGTAATCAAGTTCGCGCTATAATGAAAAAAATTTTGTATGTTTTGACTATTTCCAAGTGGTAATGTGAAATTATTGCAATTTATGCTGGGAACCTTGGCTCTGTCTTTAATATAACTATTTCAGTAGATTAATAAATAACTAAACGGCTCAAATTAAATTGAAGAAACAGTCATGCAAAACAGGCAGCTGTTCTTTCCCCACATAACAGATTTTCCATACACAAGTAGCAAAGCTAAGGAGGTTTTTGCCCACTGTTTCTCTGTTTTGGCTACTAATTTATTCAAGCTTAACAATCTAAGTAAGTGAAAAATGTCCCATCAAGCAGTCTACTTCTGGCTGAAGTTCTTACAGCTGAATAACACCCACTCCCGCTGAGGAGAGCCAATATACAAAGCCCTAAAGTTCACTCACTCCATCCGTTATTGCAATCCACCTGTTCAGTTGGAACTGCTGCCCCTCTTATCTCCCATGACTGGATCATCCACCAACTCTTTCAGACTGGTACAACTACCATGGACATTCTACCTTTCTGCATCATATGCTGGATATGTTATTCCAAGCTACGTGCGTCTATGTGCTCTACCCTATAGAGCTGAGATTGAATGACAACAAAAAGCAAAGGAACCAATGTTGAGGATGAGGATGGGTTCCTCTACTGGGGCCACGGCTCACACAGGCTGAGTCTCAGAAAAGCAGCACACTACTTAAAAAACAAAGTCTCCCATATTCAGACACCATTCCTCTAGTTGTCTAGGTGCCTGCTTTGAAAAAAGAGGAAAACCAGATCATCAAAAGAGGGAAAAGAATGAGTGAACCAGAGAGACAGAGAACTGAACACCAAGAGGAAAAGAACAGAACTGCATGTTGAACAGAGGAACAAAAAGAGCAAAGAAGAAAAAAGTAACAGAATGAACATTATGGGAAACAATGAGCAAGGGGAGGAGACTAAGAGGAAGAGAAGCATGAGTGGTTGCTATGAGTCTCTCTCGCTCGTGCTCTCTCACGCTTTCACTCTTCCTCCCTCATGGGGAATGTATCTGAGCAGCCAACCCCACAGCGAACAGAGGACAGAACACTGATTACACAGCGGCAAAGACAACAGCCAAAAACACACAGTGGATCTGCACACATTTTGAAGGTAGGAGTTTAGGCACAAATTTCCTAACCGAACGGCAGCTGCTCTCTCTCCGACATTGCGTGTATGGCTGAGGTCATGCTGGAGTGGACTCTTGTGGACGGCTACATTCTTTAATGGTTAACTTCCCTTCATGATAATACAGCTGGAGTCTACAGGAGCTTAAAGGTGAGTGTTCTTTGGTATAAATTGTGTTTGTAGTGAGAGGGGAGAAAAAATTTGGATGTGAATAAGCAGAGCTAAAATCCATATGTGGGGTATTATAAAAAGATGAAGAGCTTTGCTTTAAACATTTCAGAAATTGTTAATCCTAATATTATCAATCATAGTTGTTCACTGTTTATATCTTGTTGGTATGAAAAGGTAATTATTTCTAAAAAAAAATTTAAATTAAAAAATTAAAAAAATTATTGCAAAGATTTACTTAACATTAGCTACTAACACAGTATCTAAATCTAAATGTTTTCAATAACAAATGGGCAGCAATGATTATTATTTGGATGTTTCAAATTAAGTTAAATTCTATAAAAAAGAAAGAAATATAGATACTCAGCATTTTGAATAAAGATTCTAGTTTAAAAGCAGCATGTGATCCAAAATTATATATATATGTGGCATATCAAGGTGCTGATTAGAGTATGAAAATTGCACAGATGTGCCTTAGACTGCCCACTATAAATATATTTAGAAAATGTTTGAATGAATTTATATATATATATTTTTAAATGTATATGTATGTGTGAATAAAAGGGGAATCATTGGGTATCTCGCACAATATGCTGACCACAATATTGAGATTATCAATATATTGTGAGAGAATTATATAGCAATACATTAAAGATTTATTTGTGTCAGATTCACACAATTTGAAACTGAAACAGAATGAGCAAGATGTAGCAGCAGAAGGTCTTTTACAAACACACTGTAAAGCTCAAACATTTTGAAACCATGGAACATTTTGCTTCTGACCAATTTTCCAGGGCGTGGGGGGCGTGGGGAGGGCAGTATTGATTTAAGTATATTAGCAATGCTATTTTCAAAACCTTTAATTAATGAATTCTGTAATGTTAAAGGTAACTAATGAGTGACAAAGAGGCAGTTTAAAAAAGAAACTTCACTTTAGCCAGAACATATCTCTCATACATCAACCAAGTGTTATGGTCAACATAACCAACCAAAAATCTTAAAATAAATGTATTAATAACGAAATAATAAAATTAATACAGTAACATCTTCACAATTTGAAACATTATCAGAACTTTTGGTGGTAGTAAAAGTTAAAAAATACATACCAGCAAGAAAAGGCAAAAGCCAATCATGTGATTAAGAGGCCCACCTCCTGAACACACGATTTCTCCACCAATCACATCATTGATGTGTGTTTGTAAAGTGGCCACTCGTGAAAGAGAACACTGTTTTACCCTCTGTGTAACTAGAAACATTATGTTAATAAATCATCAAGCTAAGCTTTTGTTTGATAAAAAATATTGGTGAGGACAGTTCAGCAAATGCTACATATTGGTGGGAACATGCAATTCTATACCCTTGCATTATTGGGTCTTTCCCAAAGTGATGTTATGAAAACTAAAGTGACACCAGACTTTAGATATACATGTGGCTGAGGCGTCTCTCAACCGAGTTTTCTCATCTTCCTGTTGGTAACTGCATTTATTTGAGCAGCACCTTACAGAGGAGACATGAAATATCGACTGTGGCTAGTCAAATTGGCGGGGAATGTTAAAAAATTAATTTGCCGTATCGATTATTGTATTGCGTAAGCTAAGATGACAATATATCACTTTTTTTTTTTGTCACACATACACTTATACACACACACACACACACACACACACACATATATATATTATATATTAGGAGTGTGCCAAAATATTGATATGGTGATATATCGTCATCCTTGCTCACACGATATGATAATCGATAAGCCATCTGCAATATTGATATTTTAATTAACAAACATTCACTGCCAATATGACTCACCAGCGTCGCTACTTCATGTCTCCTCTGGGTGGCGCTGCAGAACACAAGGAAACTCATCAACAGAGAGACACATTGAAGGCTGAGCTGAAAGACGCCCAATCACATTTAAATCTAAAGTCTGAGATTGCTTTTTAAACATTGATGGAACAGACTGTGGATTATTTTATGGCGGTCATATCTCTGCTCATCTCTTTCCTGCATGAAGCCTACAATCCCCAATGTGATAAACATGCGTCAGTAAAACACACATAGCTTCTTTGAGAAAGAGGGAAAAGATCCAACAACACAAGTGTGCAGAAGTGCTCATCCCCACTGATATCTAGCGTTTGCTTAAACTTTCCTTAATACTAAATTTGATCAAAACAAAAATGTAGCACTCCTAAATTTGTTTCGCCATAGAGAGAGTTAAGCTAGAAACTGTACCGGGGAACCCGCCTTCCAAACACACATTTCCGATGTGATTGGTGGAGACACAATGACTTGACTTGTCTGGTGCAGCAAAACCGGTGGGAATATGACATAAAAAAGTTGGAAAAAGAGTTCAGAGTAGTTCATTTCAGATGCCAGCATGGCGCTAAAAGGGAACAGAAACTCTGTATGGAGTATATTATATATATATATATACACACACACAAATATATATATAATTTCTTTTAATAAAAATATATATTACATATTAAAAAATATTATTGTTATCTTATCATAAGATTCTCTGTACTTCCCACCGTAAACGTGTGTGTGTGTGTGTGTGTGTGATGAACAGTAATATTTATTTTTTTGTAGAATAGCAAATTGATCAGCTTCAGTAATTTTATAAATGTACTTGTCACAGGATGGTGGTTCCAGACTTGTGCAGTAGTAATTATATATATATATATTAGGGCTGCAACAACTAATTGACAAAATCGATAATAATCGCTAATGAAATTGTTGGGCTGCTCACGTGACTACGGAGCGCGACAACAAGCTGCGCAAATATGGCTGCAACAACACAAATTGATTACTAAAAGAGTTGGCAACGAATTTCGTGATCGATTCATTGTGTTACGCGACGCGTAAACATTTGATTATTACGAAAATTAAAAACTTTAGCTGAGCGCGGAGAGTAGTGAACACCCTCTGTCTTTAGCAGACTATAGCAGTTTAAACAGCCTGTTCATAATTTGAATTAAATAATAATAACTAGACAATTTAAAATGTCCTGCTTTTA
>JBBIGC010102352.1:0-24110 GCA_037576955.1 Lepidarchus adonis
ACCAATCCACACACACTGCACTATTAACCCCCATCTAACCCACCAATCCACACACACTGCACTATTAACCCCCATCTAACCCACCAATCCACACACAGTGCACTATTAACCCCCCATCTCACCCACCAATCCACACACACAGTGCACATTTCCTGACACTCTGGTATTACCATAAAGCATTCAGTAAGCGTTCAACTACATTCTACTACCATATATGACAGTAAATACGCGCATTTAAAAAAACGAGCCCCTGTACTTTACTGAAGTCAATACACCTACAGATTCTGCTCAAATAATTTCCACCTAACACCAGTATACTGCACAACCACAGTGATGACCCTGTTGACACCCTGTATTAATCCCTTAGAGCATTCTTTTCTGCAGCTGCACCTCAAGCAAAGCATGTTGGGAATGTTTACAGGCTCCCTTTAGAGCTAAAGTGATTTCCTGCACTGAAAGAACAGGTACTTGTAAAACAGCAGTGGTCACGCTGCCTAAACCCAACACAAACACATCTCATCCAGCTCTGAAACGTCCAACTAAAGTCAAGCAGGAGTTGAACCTGTTCCTGCTGCCAAGCTCAGGAGGATGCAAATCCTCTCCATTCCATTTGCACTGAATTACACAAGTCTTTCGCTAACTCAGTATTTAAACAGATCTACACTGTAAAACCGATTAATTACTTTCAGGTTCAAGATCAAGAGATCCACAATATTGACAAAAGGAAAAAAGTAAATGTAATGAAAACAGATCTGAAATGATAGCAATATGGTCACTGGAGTAATGCCCACTGTCCGGTATTCAACAGGAAAATGTTTCCAATAAACACAAGAATGTTGGAAAGATCAGACTGTCTAGTAAAATGTGTTTGAGAGACAAATATTTACTTTATTCTAAAGCAAAAAAAAAGCTTAATGCTGACTTGCATATGTGTCAGCGAAATATAGATGTGAAACTGTTGCAGGGCCTGTTTTCTATTGTTCTGAACTTACTTGAATTTACTTCATTCAAATTTGTTCATTATAACAAGCTCTATTTCTGGAAAAAGTCATTTATTTATAAACATTAATTAAACTTACAGATGTACCCATACATTAAAAAACACGTTTAGAATTTTCAAGCCATTTTGAAACCATTTGCAATAAGCAGCTGAACTGGTAACAAGCAAGAGTATCATGCTTAAGTATAAATTTAGATTACATTTACATTTATTCATTTAGCTGATGCTTTTTTCCAAAAACAACACATTTCTATTGATTTTTAATTGCTATAAACAAGTCTAATGCATTACGTATAAAAGGAGTGTCCACTGAAGACTTACTCTTAACAAGAAAAGATGGATTGTGGCAAGTTACAATTATTAGTCTGTTCACAATTATTATTTTTTTAAAGCAAGACTGCAAAGAATTTCAGTCCTTCGCTATATTTACAGTACATAATATTTTGTCTGTATGAGCTACATAGGCTGTTGAACATGCATTCAACAGCCTTTGCATGAAAGAATGTTACTATAATACAAATGCCACAGAAATACATTAGAAAAACATTTTCACTTAACACGGTCTGCTGCTGCAATTTAAACCCTTTATTTAAATACATCAATTATACACCGAGATGCTGGAAAGTTCTCTGGGCCAAGCATCATTTCAGATGGGCCAAAAGTGTAGAAATATGTGCTGTCATTATATGAGTAATGTTGAAGCTTGGGTGGCTTGCATATAGATACTATTAACACAGATGTGTATATTGCAGACAAGCACATTCATCAGGGGTGAAGCAGCAGAGGTTTTACATAATTGTCCACCAATCACAGCCCTTACCACCACTTAAAAATCTCAGTAGATCCACACAAATCACTAAATGATCTACAGTATTTTGGAAACAAAATATAGATTTCCATCACAATAATTTGCCTGATACTGGGATTTTAGAGAAACATATCAAAGTGACATATTTGCATGGGACATCTATGTTATTTCAGCAAGATAGTGGCAATAGAGGTAATATGATCCCAATTAGTATTTTTTACTGTAAACTCATCAAGTCGGCAGCTGCTGCTGCTGCTGTTGGCGGGTGGGCAACGCTAACGTACGATGGACCAATCATTGATGCATCCTTGGTCTGCTTGGTGTCTGGACCATCAATCAACACAGGAAACCCAACTGTTTGACTGATGGCGGGTTGGTTGGTCCACCTGTCCACGGTCCACCTACACTAGAATGAAGAATTTTGACCTGAGGCCTATTGCAGTACAGAGGGGTTCTCTGTGGGGACATACAGCAATCGTGGCTCCTTTTTTTAATACCGTTTGTCTGTCATATACAGTAGTTGAATGCAGTTGAACGCCTGCTCAATGCTTTACAGTAATATGTGTGGGAATGGGATACAGTAATGGGAATGCCACAAGAGACTGATGTTAGCTACATGCATGCTACTCGTTCATGCATGTTGCCTGCTGTTCAATAAAGCCTCCGCAGCATCATTACATGCATGGGGTGCATTCTCTGACTGCATCTCATACAAAGGACATCTGTATCTATCACAGCAATAACCTTTGTGAAAACCCCTGTGGCTTCACCTATAGCACATGGACCAATAAACTGTACACCAAACATAAACTACATATTAAAGTATCACTTAAAAGTTCTTTAAACAGACAAAGATCATTTTAACCTCTCCAGCGCTGGACCAACAAAGATCTCTCCAAGAGCAAGATCTGCAAGATCACAGAAGGTTTTTAAATTTGTAAGCAACTAAAGGCCTCTCTTACATTGGCTAATAATGCTCATGAATAATACACACAATAAAAAAAACAATAATACACAACACAGGGCTGCTAGAAAAAAGACATTTATCTTTAAAAACAATATTTTTAAAGATCACATGGACAAGCCAGAAGGCTACTGGGAAAGGTTTTGTGGATGAATGAGACCAAAATAGAACTTTTTGTTTTTAATTAGAAGCAAACTGTTTGGACAAAGGAAAGGAACTGGTTTTCAGCATTAGTTCATTATCCCATTTGTGAACCATGATGTTGACATTAACATAACTTGGGCCTGTTTTGCTACATCTGGGACAGAACAGCTCGCCATCAGAGATGAAACAATATTTTCTGAATTCTAGCCGCAAAATCTAAAGGATAATGTCAGGACATTTTTCTGTGAACAGAATCGCGACAGAAAGTGGGGCATGTAGCAAAACAACAACCCTAAGGACACAAGTGTTTATACTATGAAATAAAGAAAATGTTTTGGAAAGTTTTGCAAAAGTCAAGCCAAAGTCCTGACCTGGAGCCTGACACTCACAAATCAATCATTTTGGACCAGCAGATATTATCTTGAAAAATAATTCTGGCCGATGTTTATATGCATATTATATGAATTTGTATGTTTTATGACATATATATATATAAACATACAAATTCATATAAAATGCATATATATATATATATTATATTTATATGCATTTTATATGAATATATATATAAGATTAGCTATTTCAATACATTTTATTTATATATATTTATGTAAATAAAATTATATGAATGAATAGTAGTACCAATATAATATCACGTTGAAAAATAGTAGCCTTTAATCTCCCACCTTGCCATTTCTCAGCCTGTTTGGTGTGTGGTGACAGTGTTGTCCATCTTTAACCAGGTTTTCTATTAATAGGAGGTCGTTTGAACTCAGGGGAGGGGTGGGGATTCCATCATACTATGCAAAATTCCGCTGAGCATCTATAAGCAGGATCCTCCCTTTATTGCACTCATGTTACCAGTGCGAGGTCCTTCTGCCATTTAGCCTGCTAAGATATATTCTAAAACATGGTCAATAATGCAAGGACATATGGAATTTACTTTACATAAGTTAGATCATAAAAATAATAGTCAAATAATCAAGTAAGTGTAAAAAAAATGATTATTTGCAGGAAATAATTGCCTTGATAACAGTTATGCTAAGAAATAGCTGTGAGAATTGTACTGCATCCAGCCAAAAGAGTATTAGTGAGATCATATATGATTACAGTGCAGACAATAATTTCTTGACCCCTCGCTGAATATATAAATCACATTATATTAAACATAAACTGATTTGCATTTGTTCCCCTACCAACCAGTTCAGAGTTCTGTCTCCCACAGACAGGTTAGATACTCCTTTCAACTCTTCACCCACATTAAAGACACCTGTCTCAACTAGTAACCTGTATAAAAAACACCTGTCCACAGACTCAATCAGCCTCAATTCACCAGACTCTGACCTTTCCACCATGGGCAAGACCAAAGAGCTGTCTAAGGATGTCAGCGACAAGATTGTAGCCCTGAATGAGGTTGGAATTGGCTACAAAACCATAAGCAAGAAGCGGGTGAGAAGGAGACAACTGTTGGTGCAATTGTTCGAAAATAGAA
The DNA here is from genome assembly GCA_037576955.1 of Lepidarchus adonis. Lineage (NCBI taxonomy): Eukaryota > Metazoa > Chordata > Actinopteri > Characiformes > Lepidarchidae > Lepidarchus > Lepidarchus adonis. The sequence goes on from JBBIGC010102352.1 coordinate 4,409, forward strand.
GAAAGACAAAATGACCATCAATCGACCTCAGTCTGAGGCTCCACACAAGATCTCACCTCATAAGCCTAGAACTACACGGGAGGAGCTTGTCAATGACTCCAAAGGCAGCTTGGACCACAGTTAGTATGTGTTAATAGTGTGTTACCACCATTGGTAACACACTATGCCATAATAGATTAAAATCCTGCAGTGCCCAGAAGGTTCCCTGCTAAAGGCACATGTGAAGGCCCATCTGAAGTTAGCTCATAAACACCTGAATAATTCAGAGAGTGCTTGGGAGAAGGTTCTGTGGTCAAAGGAACCCAAAATCAAGCTTTTTGGCTCAACTCAACTCGGGGTGTTTGGAGGAAGCAAAATGGTGACTACGACCCCAAAAACATCATCCCCACTGTTGAGCATGGAGGTTGTTACACTTTGGGGGTGTTTTTTCTGCTAAAGGCACAGGGCAACTTTACTGCAATGATGGGAGGCTGGACTCTACCAGGACACTGAAAATGGGTGGTGGATGGGTCTTCTAGCACAACAATGACCCAAAGCATACAGCCAAGGCAACAAAGGAGTGGCTCAGGAAGAAGCGCATTAAGGTAATGCAGTGGCCTAGTCTTTCCCCAGACCATAATCCTAGAGAAAACCTGTGGAGGGAGATGAAGCTTCGAGTTGCCAAGCGGCAGCCTCAAAACCTTAATTATTTAGAGCTGATCCGCAAAGAGGAGTGGACCAAAATTCCTCCTGCTATGTGCACAAACCTGCTCATCAACTTCAAGAAATGTCTGACCTCTTTGCCAACAAGGGTTTTGCACTAAGTCTTGTTTTGCTAGGGGATAAAATACTTATTTCCCTCGAAGAAATGCAAATCAAATTCTATATTTAATATAATGTGATTTTCTGGATTTTCTATCTGATATTCTATCAGTCATTGTTAAAACAAACTTACAGTTAAAGTTATAGACTGTTAATTTCTTTGTCAGTGGGCAAACTGACTAAAATCTAAACTAAAATCTTTGAAGGGTCAAATATTTATTTCCTCCACTGTATTTCTAGGTCACAAACACTACTTCATATCGTTCCAAAAGGTGAGCCACATATCAAAACTCCCTAACTTCATGCCTGTGTGATATGACTCACTAACCAATGCTTGACATTGTGAAAGCAACGTTACATTCATGTGTGGGTGCTCCGGAGCGTCCCATTACATCAGGACAAGCTCATGCTTTTCTATCATTTCTATGCATAATTCAAGTGTTGGGTGCATAACTGAACAACTGTGTCAGCAATGGGTGCATTTTAAAGTAGCTGAATCCACATATTAGAAAGTAAAACTGCACATATAGTACTTGTGCTATGTGTTCTTAATGCATATATGGTGCATTTTTAGTATATTTATCAAGGCTGTAGAATTGCATGGAGATGGCAGGATGCGTCCCCAACAATATCTAGCGATTATTATACTGTCCCCTCCAATAATTTTGATCAAATAAAACATTTTAGGTTTTATGAATGTCTAACATAACGCATCTTGTTATATAAAGGATTAAATTAAATCTACGTGAAGGCCCAACTCGCCAATGTGATTGGTGGAGACCTGATGTGTGATTGGGAGGTGGGTGTCTTAAACCCACATGGCCAATGTGATTGGCTTTTGCATTTGAGCTTTTCCTGCTCACGTGTGATTGCCAAACACTTATTGATATACAATATTGATATAACAGATTTGCCAGCAGTTGATTTCTGTTAATGAGAGAGAGGCATGACCTTGGCTCCTTTATATAGTAGTTTTGCCGTAATTAAGTTGCAAACTGAGAAAGATGTCACTGTATTTATTTTTTCTATTTTATCATTTATATATGTAATATTTAATTATATTATTTGGTTGGTTGTGTACTCCTTTCACTTCTCCCCCTATGTTATTTATATATTGATGCATGAAAGATATGTCATGGCTGAAGTAAAAAATTTCTTATCTTTATTAAAAATAAAGTAAAATAAAATTGCCCGTTTGTCTGTCATTTGTTACCTTTAACATTATAGAATTATTTAATTAAATAAAATTTAAGTTTTAGAAAATAGCATTGCATTTATTTATGTAAAGTAGTTAAGATGTTTGATATTGTGTAGATCATGTGGTAGTGATATGTCTCATAAAGTGGAGATTTTAAAACAAACCTACACCCTTGATAATTAAATTCAATTAGTGTCCTATGTTGGTGAATGCTCTTCTATGCTCTTCAGATGTCACTTTAAAAAATCAGACACCTATTTCTGTTATGGCACATATTATAACTAAGCACCACTCCAACTGTACAGTTTAGGAGGAAGCTGCTTAATGTCTTTGGCACAAGAACGCAGTCTGAACCTAGAATCGTCTACTGTGCCTTACAGACTGCAGTCTTTTCCATTCAGGGGCTCACCTTAACAGATCCCTTTCAGTATCGACTGGCATTTAACCTCAGACTGACTCTACGAGGCCTCAGGTCAAGCAGAACCTGATTCTTTCTGATCTCAGCAGTGGGTCTCTTCAGTCCTCATTATGATACATTGCATTTGAAAAGGTAACGTCAAGACAGAGTGATTCAAAGTGCACAAGACGGCACTTGCAAGACGGCGCAGCATCTTTAGGAGGACTGTCAGAGAAATTTGAAATATGTGCTTTAATATGATTTAATTGGCACATCTGGAAAATGTTTTCACCTAACAGTGTGTAATCACATGACATAATCACAACAGAAACGTCTAATCAAGAACAGGCCTCAATTACCCTGTACCGTACTATACACTGCAAAAAAATAACAATTCTTCCAACTTTGAAATCTCAACCTGTGGCTAGTGTATCACAGGAACACTCACAAAGAGACCTAATGTTCAATAAAACCCCACAACCAGTACTCTGGGCAGTGCATGTGCTGTAGCAGCTGTTTATCTGCCTAAAATACCACTGCTGCTAAAAGTTGTTGCATAAGCAAAGGCTCTGAAAGATCGCATCATCTGATAAGCTGCTGTCATTGTTTGCAAACTGCTGATTAAAATCCCAGCCTGGCGCTTAGCTCAAGGAGTCCAGTATGATTGTTAGGGAAGGTGCCGTCCTGTTTGTGCGTTTTCATGTCCATGACACAAACGCAAGAGACTAAAGAGACTAAAGCAATGAAATGGCTCATGTTCATTAACTTCAGAGCCGTGCGTATCTGCAGGTCAAGTCAGAAGATGATACACTGGCACAGCAATGAAAAAAATCAAGGCAAATTAAAAATCCATGTCAGTTTAAACATCACAGACCTAGATTCTGCTTAAAATGGGTCAGAATGGGAGTCTCTGATGGTGGAGGAATGGGCAGGAAGTGTTCCAAGCTCTTTCAGAGGGAAGACAGGATGCAACCTGTACAGAACTACTACACTAACATGCCACTGGGATATGCAGATTTGTTTAAATAGGACAGGCTCCAGTTTCTCATAAAAGAGTGACATTTTATAGAATATATTTCAACACACTGAGATCACAGTCCTTAATGAAATACTTAGCCAAACATTGTCTTTTGAGACAAACATGAAATGATTAATGCAATTATGAGATCCACAAGCTTCCCTGGAGCAGAGCTGGAGGTGCAGAGTTAAAGCAGAAGAGAGGAAGATGCAGAGGACAAGAAGAAATGGAAACAGAGGATCTGCTGTAGCAAAAGAAGAAGACAACCTTTCCTTACTTTTTAGCGATGTTCTAAAGAATATATATATATATATATGTATAAATAAATAAATAAATATATAAAAATAAATAAATATAAAAAAATAAATATATATATATATATATATATAGTGTATACATCTATATATATATATATATATATATAGTGTATAAATCTATATCTATCTATAAAGGAACATGCACACACATCCCACAGCCATCCATTTACCTAGGTAACAGCAATATAACAAAAGTTAGTTTAAAATGTCTTCAAATCTTTACTTTGTGTCATATTTTCTTTACTTTAGTGAGCTTACAAAATGAAGAACCAACTTCCTGATTTATTATAAGTTAAGAGTCCAAGTTCATTCTTGTTAGAAATTTCCATCCCACTCTAAATAGTGTGATGCAATGGCGCATCATCTAAGGTGGAATGGAAATAAAAGTTCAGTTTATGGTGAAACCAAAACAGCTTCATAAATTGTGTATCAAGCACAATGTTTTATATTAAATTTGTCTAGCGTTATTTATTTGTTGTGCCGCTCCTTCTCTGTGTTTGGAGTGAATGAGAAGAAGGCTCAGTGAGAGGGATGTCAGGCACCCAAGCTGAGATGGCAGCTTATATATAGTGCAAAAATTAATATCTAAATCCCGAAATTGAAAGCCAACACCTACTTAGCAAAAAAAAATCCAATCAGTCAGTATTGGGGCCCAACCCTGGTGTTAGCACACAGATGTTTTGAGACTTGAGATTTGACAGCTATGCAAATTGTTCATGTCTAATGATGAAAAAATGAATTTATGATTTATGTCTTTAATTTTCATTTAAAAACCCCAAATTAAAATAATTTCATGTTAGAGTTAAGCCATGACTTTCACACTACCCAGCAGCCAACAGTGTGGCTAGTTAGTGTTCTGCCATTACTTTGTTAATGTGCTGGACGGTGGTGTTGTCCTGTGGTCAGGGTGTCCCATGTGAGGAGGAGCAGGAGGCGCGGAGGTTTGTTTACTGCTGCTGCTGTCAGTATGTGGGGCGTCTCTCTGACTGCTGGAACAGATCCAAATGTTACATCATCGCTAATCTCTTTCACGAAGCCTTAAATTGAGTTAGGAGGAATCTGATTGGTTCGAACACTGCCAATGTCATGCAGTCATATCCAAAATAGAGTGACAGACTCAACCACAATCCCACCCCCATTTTTGGCACTGCTCAGTTATATTCGTCCACTAAAGCGCAAATACTTTCCTCTCACGGAGGGAACTGCTTTAACCCTTAAGCTATAGGCTTATTCAGTTCTTCAGTATTCCGTAAATGTATATTATTCTCTGTGTACTATTAAACGAGTAAGAAAGCTAATGAAGTGTATTTGAATATGAATTTAAATCAGTTAAAACAGTGTTATTGTCATAACCCCAAAACGGGACAAAACATTGTCATTTTCTTTGTTCTTTGGCATTTAATTGTATCATGTTTGTATTTTAACTCAACAAATATTGCATTAAGACCCATATTTCGCCAAGATTTGCATGGAAACTGTATTGACATGGAAAATCAGCCCAAAAAAGTCTGTTTTAAGGCAGGTAAGGCCGAATACGGCAGATAATTCACCAACAGAATTAGGAAATGACAATATCATTTCAGGAATCACGTTTTTGATTGACAGTGGGTGGAACCAGTTTCATGAGAAAAAAAACAGCATCTGAAATATTTCTGACTGGATGTATTAGATATGTCACTGACTGTGAATATGAGTTCCAGTATAACCAGTGGGTTTGCAGGTCAGCTTTTTGCAAGAAATAGCACTTAATGCACAGAAATCAGGGTGTTGGTCATCAAAGACAAAAACACACACACATACGCGCACACACACATAACTTAATAGAGTCTCACGATTATTACACTTCTCAGTTTTTATCCTGAGGATCCTCCCTGCAGCTGATTAAGACAGATTGGCTATCACAAACCTGCTAAATGTCTGACTGCAGATTGAAATTCTGTGATGTCATCTAAGTAAAAATTAAAATCATGTTATTAAACAATGGTCATAAGGTCAGTACTGTAGTGTCTCAGTATTGCAGCTCACAATATAAAGCACTTGTGAGCAATAAGACCACAGTAACCATCTGGGAACAATCACAGTATGTTTTACACATTTTTCTCTCTCCTGGCTCTATTACAAACACACACACACACACACACACACATACACACACACACATACTGCGGGTCCAGGCTGTTGCCCAGAGGGCCCAGATTGCACCCATGCTTGTGGAACGCAGCAGCAAGCCATCCTGCGTGTAATTGTTTATTCACTAGGTGGGGTGCTGATACCATTTTTGCACTAAAACATGTATCTGATTCATAAAAGAGCTCACTGTATTCACAGAAAAATATTTGATAGTTGCTAACAGCTAAGATATACAAAAAAAGCTAAAGAAAATGATGTATATATATGTTTTATACATAATATACATATATTATGTATAAAAACCATTACAAACACAAAATTGAATAGCAATGGCCTATAATGACCTATAATTATGCATCATCAGTATTTTTATGTAGCAGTAATGCTAGCATAAACACCAACCATATCCACAATCACACACATTTTACTATTGACTCACATTTTCCGCAAGTGAAATAATCAATAATTCATTCATGGAATCCGTTAACTCTGTTTATACCACATACCACCACTGATACCTCCTGTGTTCAATATTACCACCTGCCTGAGCTCAGCAAAGCAACAATACAACTGCCCATAATAATGTCCCCTTATAAAACAGCAGGACTACAAAACATTGGATGCCACTGTACCTTTCTCTTCAGGCATTGTCCTTCTTTCTCCACGTCAGGTCAAAGTTATAAATCCAATCAAATGTGGGTTAAATGTTCGAATAGCCAGCCTGTAAGTTACTGTAGTGAAGCAGTATGGTGCATCTTCCCCAAGCTTGTACAATCGTTGAGGTGACACTGCCCTCGCACTGAGCTGCAGCAGCGTGAAGGCACGTTTCCCCCACCACCTGTATTCAGACTGACCACGCCTCTAGTGCTGTGATTGGCTACTACAGTAACGCTTCGTGCGCTAAGATTGGCTAATGATAACGCGCCTCCAGCAATAGGATTAGCTACTAATGTTCCGGTCCCTGCGCTGGGATTGGCTAGTAGGGTAGGCGCTTCCTGCGTTATGATTGGTTAGTTGTATCCCACAGCGTAAACCAGCCAATCGTAGCGCAGGAGAGCGCGATTTGTCGGTAAATGGGTGGAAAATAAACACGCCGGCGTAATACAAGTAAAATATTCTTGACCGGCGCACGAGGTCTGCGCATGCGTGTTGGATCTCACGTAAGCCACGTGTAAGAGCACGTAAGAGCTTCTTGTCATGGAGATGCTGTAAAGTGCTTTGGACGAGTCTGCAGTAATGTTCGTGCTATTTCTCTGAAGATGAAAAGCACTCTTCACAAAGTGACACCCTGAATAATTAATGTGCCTGCACATAGATGTAGAACGGAGGACTAATGTGCCTGAAGTTTCATGTATATACGCCCATCTTCTCTCACTACGTGTGCAATTATGTAGGCCTACACCTTTATAATAAAGGGTTTTCATGTTTTTATTATCTGGAAGGACAGCACAGGTTAGACTTGGCACTGTCTGTGTTGAGCTGATTACTGCAATTGTTCGAGTGAGCTTTCTGTTTAGGGGTTAATGAAATTAATCCCACTGATTTCCATTTTACTCATTTACAAAACATCATATTAATATTCTCTTTAGATCATTAAGCTTTTTAGATCGTTGTCTTTGTTCATCCCAAAGGTTTTACACAGAAATGACCTCCTGTCTGATGTCTCAGCATTTTGACATTTTTATTATCTCATCCCTAGTTCACCTCATTGGCCAAAATGCTTCTTCGTGTTAGACATGAGGGAATGTTATAATGTTATGTTATAACAGTCAGAGTTTTATCATTGGCGCTCAACTCACAAAGTCGCTGTAATGGAAAGCTGTGAGATATGACTAATGATTTAACGGGACAAGGAGGCATTTATGAGGCTGGGACCTTCTCACACACCCAGCTAATTTAAATCGAAGCATCTCCATTGGCTTTGAAACACTTAGCACTTCATGTCAAACCATTGTCTTTCCTTCTATCAGTCTCCTTGTCTCTCTCTCTTTTTCTCTCTCTAGAAATGAATAAAGATGCATGCTTCAAGATTCAAGAGACGTTTATTGTCAATACAACTGTATACATACAGTACACAGTGTATTGAAATTTCACCCCCATGGTGCATTTATAAAGAAAATGTAAAGTAAAATATATAAAATTTGTAAAAATATATAATAGAAAATACACTTAAATACAAGTCTAAAGTAAATTTCACACATATATACAAATAAATAAAAATACCTACAAATCTGTAAAAGTCTCTAAACAAAGGGACAACAAGCGACATAACAAGACATGTTAAAGTGACGAGCGCATTGTGCAAATGGTATGTGCAAGACGTCGCACCAAGTTCAAGTTATTTACGATATTTCAACAAGACAAAGACAAGGCAGACAGGTGCAAAATGAGCAGGTGCAAATAAGGAATGATGTAAAACAGACTCATTAAAAACAGACGCATTATGACGTCAGAATCTTACCAGTATTGGCAAATATTTGAAGAAAATACAGTAATATTGGCCTCGGACAGATGGTTAGATTTAACCGATCTTTCAAACTGATGTGTTAAAATGCATTTTACACACCGTGGAGAATGTTTAGGTGAGGTTTATTGCTAAAATGCTGCAAATGTTCTTATTTTTCCTCATTTTAAGCTTATAGAAATGAAAAGTTCTATCGTATTAATCCCAGTAAACGTAGTCCATTTTTAAAAATGTTTTCTGCATGGGCTTCAGTATCGGCATCAACAAAAAATATCACATATCACTCTTTTAAAATATATGTATAGTTGTTTTTGAGTATTTTATGAGTATTTAAGTACCTGTATCTTTTTGTACAATTGTACATATTGTTATATTTTTATTTTTCTGGGCTGTGTGAAACGGTGTACTGCGTTTACTGCTGTATTGACAATAAAAACCCTCTTGAATCTTGACTCTTGAACCAGCATCGGCCTACAAATCGCACATTGGTGAAACCCTACTGAAATCTCATCCAAGTTGAAGGAAAGAATGAAAGGAAAATAGAAAAAGTCTATTGAAGTATTAGACTTTTAGCAGCTTTATTATTCCTTATAAAACACAGTTTCTAATAGCGCAGAATAAAGTTAGTGTAGTACAATGAGAACATTGTGTGTGGTGAAGATGATGGAAAAAATAATTGCAGCGTCAAAGAGGTATTGTTCTAAGGGAGTGTGTGGGAGAGAACCAGCTACGCTCAGCCTTTAAAGAAAATATATTATGTAATTCACTGTGACTTCTGCCTGATAGATGATACATAACTGAATGTTCATATCCTAACTCCTGGTGTTATCCAATGTGCAATGACATTTTCTTGTGCCAGGTTGCTTTAGACTGTTTATCCAGTTGATACAATGAGCAAGGTTATGTGTGGAAGCAAAAGAAATCGCTCACAGCAATATATCCTATATTTAACACTGGGTGACATGTGATGCGGTTCAATACTAAGGGCTAAGAACAGATCATGGGTTACAACTATATTAATCTACACATCTCTAAATGTCTAATAATAACAAGAATCACATAGCAACATCCACCCCAACAAACCACCCCATTAAAGAATAATGCTCAGTATCGTGGGACTACAAAAGGCTTAAACGCCCAGTATGATCTCAAAGGGTGTTAATTACAGATAATGACCCTTTTTTAATAATACGGGGTCTAAGCAATGTACCTGGAGTCATTCCACTCTTGTAAAAACAATAACCATTCCCACAACACACCTTGAACAACCATATGAAACTACCTAGCCTTATAAAACCTGGTCTAAAGAGTAGCACCTCTGTAAATATGTGCAATAAATAATATACAATCCTAAAACCTGAGGTGTAGCCCTGTTTTGAATACAATTTTGTAGGATTTTAGTCAGTCAATGTTTGTCTCAGTTCTACTCTTAAAAATGTTTATATTTACATTCATTTATTCTCTAAAACGCATTTTGGGTCAAGGGGAAGCTAGAACCGATCCCAGCTGACTATGGGCATAATGCTGGGGCGACTTTAGACAGGAGGCCAAAACATCACAGGGCATCAGACAGACAGACAAGCATTTACACACACACACACCTATGGGCAATTTAGATTAGCTAGTCACCCTAAAGCACAAGCCTTTGGACTGTGGGAGGAATCTGGAGCACCCGGAGGAAACCACAGAACACGGAAGAAACCTACACAAGGATGAACTTGCACCTGCAGTTTGAAAACAATATTTGCATATTCAAAATATTCAGACTCGCCCTATGGAAGTGCACAAACATATACAACAAATGTGAATAAAATATGACTGATAATCTACCTTTTGCAAACATTTTGGGCTTCTTCTAACCAGAAACACAAGCAATGATTAGTTATGCTTTCTTAGATGTTCAAGTTATTGATTATGCTGCTGAAACTACAAACAAACATTTTAACATCTCTTTTGCTTAGTTTTAGCTGATGATTTACATCCGAGCATAGGGATAAAGATTTAGAGACTTTTTTAAAGCCTTGTCTCCTCTGGGCAGATAACACCAGCTGTGAATGTCTGTCCAGTGGATAAAGTAGAGCTGATCGGAAAAACATTTACAGTCCTGTATTCATGTGCCCATGCAGAATTTGGTCAAAACCTTCTCAGAATTTAGATTTTCTGTTACCCATTCATTTCTGTATGGGTGGGTGATGTGCTATAACCATAACCATGACTGTCAGGTCTGCTGTTTGGACCATGATGATACAGATACCATGCAGACAAAGCCATGCTCCACCTAACTGATTGTAACTCAGTGAGGTCCAATTGTACACAAGGAACTGCAGACACCCATTTGAACTGAAATTATTATTACTTTTTTTAAATATACATATTATTTTGTCTATTACTATATAGTGTCGACCAGAGGAGAATGGGTTCTTCCTCCCTACATTTTAGAGAGTATTTCCTTGATTCACTCGCCCTCGGCTTGGGCCTGGATTTTGTAAAGCTGTTTTGTGACAAAGTCAGTTGTAAGAGCGCTATACAAATAAATTTAACTTGTCATGACTTCTACAGCCCAGTCTGATTTTCATTTCACAACTAAGCATATGCTGAAACAGCTGTTTGTGGTGGCATACTGTTAAAGGAGAAGACCTTTTTACATATTACATAACACAGCCACTGATCTGCACACTTACACACACAATGCTAACAGCATCAGCGTTACAGGCGTTAGCTAACAGCTAACAGTGTTAGCTGTGTCTACTACTGTGTGACAGAAGTACAACCTAAAATACAGTACTTTTCAATACACACACCCACACACACACACACACACACACACACACACACACACACACACACACACACACACACCTCTGACACTGCCACAGTAATTATCCACCAAGACAAAATCACAAGAGTGTTAGCAGATGCTTTTCCGCTAAGCTGAGGCATCCGAGTCATGCTACAGTAAGTTCAGTGAAAGATTTCAGAAGCTGAAGCACATGACCCACATTCAGAGCTGTGTGTTCCTCTCTCACTGGAATGAGTCTGAGTCTGCCGTGATGAGGCAAAGCTAATCCCTTCATTTTGTTCATCCTGAGTCGAGCTGCTTCGCATCTCATCCTCTGCATAGAATAATTACTACCACACACACACCTTTCCCACTTTTGCACATACTTATAATATCTAATTTAACTCTAACTATCGCTCCACAATATGAAAAAATATGCATTATTATAGCTACTGTTGTAATTTACTATTATACTGTTGAATATCTGTGAGACAGACACACACACACACACACACACACACACACACACACATATATATATATATATATATATATATAAAACATCTTAAATATTATTATAATTTTATTTTAACATTGCTAATGTACACAAGACGGCATAAGACCTTGATATTCTCTCTGAAATTTGAAAAATAAAAAATAAGAAGACTGAGAACATCCATGATAGCAAATGACCAAATAAATTGTGATGTATTGCAGAATCAACTTGCTCTACTATAAAGTGCAAGAAACTGCAATAATTCTGTATCGTGGACTAAATTAATTAATATTAGCCAGTGCAGAATGTTAGACTGCTTGTTGCAACACAGTACAATCTGAATATCATTATGGTACAATGGCACTTGGCATAGTCCTTGCTATGTCTTTCCTACCACTGAAAAGACATTTCCAGAATGGGTACTAACATATAGTCCTGAAACTGGCAGAATATTTGTGTTTTCTTTATAAAATGGGGGGAAATTTGAGCAAAACAGGATGCACACACATTCACAGGGCTAGGAATCAAAATTCTGTACATTAATATTACAGAGTATCAAAATATTAATTAACAGCAAGATTTTAATATATAAGTCACATTCTGAAGGGACGTTAAGGTATCAGTCTGCTATTGCAATAAAATGTAACAATTTCGTCTCCTGTTCACAAGTTCTTCAATCACAAATACTAAAATTCACATAAGAAGTTAATAATCTTTTGCTACAGTATATGTGTGCACTCTGTCCCATGTTACTGGACTCTCGGCTAAAATTTCATGCTGATGTTCACTTATCCATTCTCAGCAGCCTCACTTTGTCTCTCGAACACACACTTTAGGCCGCAGAGTGCATATCTGGCTGTGGTCATATTACAAGCCTTATTGCTAATTACAACTTTTTGCTCAGATCATATTCAATCTATAACCAAAGTGGCTCACACCGGATTTGGTTGTCTACATAGCTCTGAAGACACAAGATCTGTCTCACAGTGAGGCATAAAGCTGAATTTTTATTGACCCTGTACGGGGGTCCTTTACTTACGACGCTGCCCAAAAGCGCTTTTTTTAATGGTGTGAAAAATGAAAGTTAAAGTAATTTTATTAAAATGCTAAAATGCAATACAGAGTTTCAGGTGGGTGAATGTCTCCCTCTGGTGGACTGACAATGGAAAGGCCCCAGTGTAAGACACAGTAGTCGCTTATGTAAGGGGTTTCGACTTACGTCAAAATTAAAAAGCTCAATTCAAAATCAAAGGCCATATTCACATGGGGTGGGTACTCAACTTACGACGGGGTCCCATTCCTCAACATGTGTCGTAAGTCGAGTCCACCCTGTAATATGAATATTGCCTTTAATATGGCAAATAGCACACATCCACCTAAACTTACATGTCCCTAAGGGCAGGTTCTTACAGTCATTACAGAAGAAAACCGGCCAATCAGAAAGAAGCAGAAGTCATGCTGAGTCTACTGATAGTAATGCAGATAGACACAGTTGGCAGATAATCCGTTTTATATAGGAATTATATTTCATCACACTTTTTGCATTGTGATGCCAACACAATCAGAACAGATGTCAGTTTTAAACAGCAACTAAATAATGAAAACTATCAGAATCAGATTCAAAAATATTTAATTGATTCCAGAGGAAATTGCTTATGCTGCAATTGCACATGAAGACATTCCAACACAAAATAAAAGTATGGTAAAATATATGGAATAGAATAGAATAAGGTAAAATACAGTAAGGATAAAAATCACCTAGAAAATAAAAATATAATATAAAAAACAATGTCTAACAAAAAATATTATAGAAAAAATATTATAGAAATATTATATAAAATATAAATATCTTTAAATAAAAATAAATAAACAGAATAAATAACAAGAACAGAGTAGCCAGGAGCGGTGGCATGAAAAGTAATGAGAGGTAGGTAGCATTTTTTGCCGTATAACAGCAGTGGTATTGTACCTAATTGCTCAGTATAATTGCAGCAGTATTGCACATTCATATTTACATTTATGTAATACGTTGGCTAATAAGTGGCTTATTGTTCACTGAAATAGGAGCAGCAGGATCATATTGCACATTTAGGTTTACATTGTAAGAGTGGGTTATTATATGGTTTAAGAGTCTGAATGGCTGTGGGGAGGAAGGAGTTTCTGTGGTGTTCCGTGATTGGTCAACTGGGTGATCAACATCCTGAACGGTAGACTGTAAAATATCATAAGTGAAAAAATAACTACTAGAAAACAGGAAAGGAATATTTTCTTACATCAGTATAGGTATGATTATAAAGCCATAATAATGTTCGTTCAATTTATGGCATAAAAAGTAACTATGCATCAATGTTTGCTGAAAATTTTGAGTATTTTTTCCATGACTGTGTTAACATCTTTTATAATTCCAAAATCACCCAAATCTGTTATTTATCAAGGGGTGCACAAACTTTTGCACAACACTGTATTTGAATATATGTGTGGTATATATTATTTTTACAGTAATGGACAGTTTTTGAACAATTTTGAATTGAATTTATCACATTTCAAGGGCCTTACTTCCTTAAATCCAGTTCACATCACTGATCACGCAAAGAAACTACTGCACTGAAGTAAAAGTTTAGTTAATGGACATCTGGTATGTAGCATACACTGCACCCTGCAGCTCCAGGCAAACTGTGCTCTCCATTACTGTACTGTGACACTCTGGCATGTCTGAGGATGGAGACGGCTGGAGGAACTGCCTCAGCAGCAAATACCAACCCCCACCCCACGTCCACTCACAAGGGCATGAAGTAGACGAACAAACAACCGACAAACAGGGCTCTGTCTGGAATTCAGTACATAACATACTACTGGGTTCCCAAAGAGCAAATAGCAAGCAGTGATAAAACCAGCGCTGACCAGTCACTTTGGCACAAGGATGCTACACAGGGACTGTGCTGAAGCCCCGTATTTTATGTCAATTTTATGCACAATATATCGGTTGATATCTTATTCGCTAATAAATGCGATAATTAATTGCTATGGAATTTCAGTCAGCAACTCATTTACCCTTGATTAATCACTAATTCTAGGCATTTCAGTTCTTTCTTTGTTGAACTAAAGGTTTGATTGTCTCCTCAGGCAGGAATGTTACTGCCATCTCCTTGTGAAGAGCTGTTCCACGGTGCTCAGGACCTTCCAACATGAGCACACAGGGAAGACAACACAGGAGCGGATTAGGAACGACTCTGTGAATGTCCTAGAGCCACCAAACAAGAGCCCTGACTTGAACCCTATGGAACATTTCTGGAGAGACCTGAAAATGGCTGTTCACCAACAGTTTCCATCCAACCTGACTGAGCTTGAGAGGATTTGCAAAGAAGAATGGCAGAAAATAACCCAAATCCAGGTGTGCAAAGCTTGTTGCATCATACCCAAAAAGACTCAGGGCTGTAATTGCTGCCATAGGTGCTTCAACTAAGCACTAAGTATACAATGATGAGGTTTTCTTTTTAATAAATGTACAAAATTGTATACAATTCTTAACTGGGTGTAGATTAATGAAGAAAAATAGGATTAAACGATTGTAGCACCAGGCGGTTACACAACAAAATTGAAGCCACTCTCATATTTCTGCACCATATGTAACCTATGACTATATAACATCAATCCATAATCCACCTTTAGAGTTCATAGTGCATTACACTCCATGCACGTTATATATGAATATGCATAATTGCTAACATTGCAAAAAGCAATATGGAGGGTGATTATTGTTTTTTACACCAGCTGCAAGGTGTTAATTATTAGTTATGAGCCCAGATATTTTAGATCAGTGCATTCCTAGCCACTGCACGCTATAAAAAGAGTCTTATTCCCTTGTTCTCCCAGTTCACTTTCATGATGAGCGTTGTGTTGTTCATCGGAGGAAAAAGGATGTGATAAATATAGATAGAGAACGACACACCAAGGTATTTTTAACGTTTTATAGAGACCTACATAAAGGAAAATAAATCAAAGATAAGAGTGATGGAGTACGGTTTTTATCTGTGTGAATCATTACGCTCATATTTCTGTCAGTTTGATTAAAAAGCCTGTTTATCTGCACTAACTATTCAAAGAGACCCATTATTCAGCTGGGTTTACCTGTTATAACTTTACTCTGACTGGCAGCATAGACACTGAGTCAACCACTACTGTAAGATTTATTTCACTGACAGAGACAAATGCCCTGAGCAAATCACATTAATATCATACTGGCTTTCTGGCTAAATCAACACTAAATCAACACTAAACTTAACCCACTGAACTCTAGGCTTATTATTCAGCAACTTGACCTACAAAGAAAGGTAACAACAGAACAGCACGCATACGTATGTTTGATAAAGTTGTAACATTTTTTTAATTTTATTTAATTTTATTTAATTTTATTTAATTTTATTATATTGTATGGACGAGTGTCCATTTATGCACATGTATAGATTCATACAAATACTTATATTTATCATTATATATTGTATATGCATATTATTGTTATATGTACTATACTAACACACTTATATAAGTATATAACTATATAACTATATATATAACTATTGTTAACGCTTCTTATATTTATAAATATATATCCATATCACATACTCATATTGTAGACAGTAGACTGTATACTATTGTATATTATATTTGTTCAGTTTTCTTTTCATTGTATATTTACATTGTTGTTGTTTTCCTTTATACTGCTGTGCTTGAGAGACACCATCTACCGGAATCAAATTCCTTGTATGTGTTTACTCACTTACTTGGCCAATAAACACAATTCTGAATCTGATTCTGATTCTGATTCTGATTCTGATTTAATATGTTGTTGAAGGTAGAACTAAAACTTGGACCCATATTGTTTAAGAGCATAATCTACATCAAAAAGAAATATGGGTAACACAGAAACGAGTGCACATCAGAATGCAGGAGAAGAACACGATATTTGAATCATGTCAATATTGTCGAATAAAAATGCTGCTTAGGTATATTTAATACTTTTAACCTTTGAAATGCCCTTTCAAAAGCCCTTAGTTTTAGTGATAGTGCACTACAATGCCAAAAAGTCTGTGGTTGAGTCGTTTTATTGCCCTTGCAATGTTACAAATAAAATAAGCAATAATATTTGTATAACAGTAAATTATAATATTATATAATTGTATAATTTAAGTACATGTATATATATTTATATAATACTATGTATATTATATGCTATTTAATTTTAATAGCATATTAAAATATAAAATAGCATAATATAAGTGTACTAAGTATATATTTTGTATAATTATATATTACACAATATTATAATTTATGCATAATAAGTATATATTACTATTATATACTTATATTATAATATAAATGTGTGTAATTTAGGTATACATATATATGTTGTATATTAGTAATTATAATATAAACTATAAAATTTAATATTTAATAAATATATATTTTTGTATAATAGTATATTATAATATAAAATATTAACAGATATATATAGATATATAACAGTAATAACAGATATGTATTGATAAAAAAAATCAGAAATAATCCACAGCCAAGTATTTCCATATTAGTGCATTCTTAAAACATCAAAACAAACCTAACTCTGCACTTCTCTCTCTCTCTCTCTCTCTCTCTCTCTCTCTCTCTCTCTCTCTCTCTTTCTTTCACACTCTCTCTCTCTCTCTCTCTCACACACTCTCATTAGGGTACAGATAACAGCAGGTCAGCCACGGGTCACTTGCTGTTAGCGGTTTTTAGGATAAACAGAAGTCTGTTTTGCATGGTAGTGCCAAATACAGCTCTAATGGTGAAATATTTGCATCATTCCTGGGAGTCACAGAAAATACACAGAGTCACAGGCATGTGATAAGACTGTGGTTAATGTGAGCCATTGATGTTTCACTGATTATTTTAGTAAATTCCAAGGCCTCATTCGCTCCAAAAAACAATCAATACACAATATGCCCACAAACACTGCACAGGGCACATCAAAAAATCATATACCATTAAACTGATGCTGATTTACATTACAAGACATTACACAATAACCACAGTGACATTTGCATCTCAATGGCCTTTATGGTCCAATACCTCCTATAACATTACATGCGCGTGAACACCATGAATTGTTAACCACTAATTTAAGGCAATTTCAGTTTATGATGATGTGCACAGCAGACGTCTAAGCTGATAAATTATGTAAATTAAATTTCCATTCTTGATAATGAGTCCTCTGTAGGTCTTGTGTGTTCTTGCATGGTCACCGTTTAAAATAACACGTCTATGAGACCAGTACACTGCATGATTGACAGGGACAACTGGAAGCCACTCCTTCTCTCAGCCACACGCACAAATAAAACAAGAGAAATGTCACAGACCAGTGATACATTGCAGAGCTAATTACTGGCTCTGCTATCCCCATCTCTCTCTCTCTCTCTCTCTCTCTCTCTCTCTACCATCTCAATCTCTCTCATTCCTGTCTCCCTCTCATCTCTCTCTTATCTCTCTCTCTCCCCATCTTGCTGGCTTATCTCTCTCTCTCGATTTCTCTCTCTCTCTCTCTCTCTCTCTCTCTCTCTCTCTCTCTCTCTCACATTCTCTCCCAACCTCTCTCTCCCTACCTTTTTATCTCTCTTTCTCTCCCCATTTTTCTCTCATGTCTCACTCTCCCCATATCTCTCTCTCATCTCTCTATTTCTCTCTCCCCTTCACTCTCTCCCATCTCTGTCTTTCTCTCTCCCCATCTCCATCTCATCTCTCTTTTCCCGTCTCACTCTCTTATCTTTCTCTCTCTCTCCCAATATCTCTCTCCCTACCTTTCTCTCCCCATCCTTCTCTCATGTCTCACTCTCCCCATCTCGCTCTCTCATCTCGGTTTCTCTCTCCCCTTCACACTCTCTCTCTCTCTCTTTCTCTCTCCCCATCTCTGTCTCCCTCTCATCTATTTCTCTCTCTCTCTCTTCCTATCTCGCTCTCTTATCTTTCTCCTTCTCTCTCTCTCCCTACCTTTCTCTCTCTTTTTCTCTCTTCCCATCTCCCTCTCATCTCCCTCTCTCTCTCTCTCTCTCTCTTCCCATCTCGCTCTCTTATCTTTCTCCTTCTCTCTCTCTCCCTACCTTTCTCTCTCTCTTTCTCTCCCCATCTTTCTCTCATGTCTCTCTCATGTTTCCCCATTTCCCTTTCTCTCATCTCTCAGTTTCTCTCTCCCATCACTATCTCTCTAGCTTTCCCCATATCTCTCTCTCCCCACCTCTCTCTCTCTCTGCCATGCACCAGCTTATCAGAAGTGACACAGTCTTTCCATCAACTATTCCTCTAAGTGTCCACACCAGCACTTAGACCTCGAAAACTTATAATAAAACTTGAACCTGGTGAAACATATTCTCAGCAACAAGGTCAGATATCAGCACATCATGCAGATCTTCTGGGCCTTTTCCAACACTCCTGTGCAGGTGCGTCCATCATGAGAAAGGAAGGGACACGTGACTGTGCTCCTGCAGAGCGTATGGGACTGAACATGGATCCAATGAACTAGTTTTAAGTGAGACATTGACCATCTCACCACAGTTACAATCAAGTTATAACAATCATAGAAGATCTTCTACATTTAAAGGGGAAACACATGAAGAGCTCAGGGCGTCTAGAAGCAGCTCTACAAGTTCAGAGAGATGGAGTGTCAGCTGAATTAGATGAGAATGATCAGTAATCCTGCTCCCCAGCCCTGATCAATAAGTCCATGGAGATGTAAACTGGAGATTAGCATCACTGCTAAACCTCCTTCTTTCACAGACTTGGTGATTTGCCTTGAACACTACAGATCATGATGGTGATGATCTTCTTGCATCTACACAGCAATGCCTCCTGGGGTGTGAACAGGTGTAGTATACGACTCCCTGTACTGGAACACTGTACTGGTATATACTGTACTGGTATATACTGTACTGGTATATACTGTACTGGAACACTGTACTGGTATATACTGTACTGGTATATACTGTACTGGTATATACTGTACTGGTATATACTGTACTGGAACACTGTACTGGTATATACTGTACTGGAACACTGTACTGGTATATACTGTA
>JBBIGC010102964.1:1121-24088 GCA_037576955.1 Lepidarchus adonis
ACACTCGCTGTTCCACATTAACTTTACACCCGTTGACTCACACTAACCTTACACTCGCTGTTCCACATTAACTTTACACCCACTGACCCACACTAACTTTACACTCACTGACCCACACTAACTGACTCACTCACAGACAATCACCCACAGTGACATTACACTCACTGACCCACGGCGATGTTACACTAACTGACCCACGGCGATGTTACACTAACTGACCCACAGTGATGTCACACTAACTGACTCACAGCGATGTTACACTAACTGACCCACGGCGATGTTACACTAACTGACCCACAGCGATGTTACACTGACTCACAGCGATGTTACACTAACTGACTCACAGCGATGTTACACTCACTGACCCACGGTGATGTCACACTAACTGACCCACAGCGATGTCACACTCACTGACCCACGGTGATGTCACACTCACTGACCCACGGTGATGTCACACTCACTGACCCACGGTGATGTTACACTCACTGACCCACCCACCCACACACACACACACAGAGTGATGTCATAAACGCACATAACACATAAGTCGCGAGCTCCAAGTGTATAAATCATATGAATCAACCGCGCACACAGCTCCGCGGAGCTGCAGGGTCCGGAGAATTGGCCGAATTTTTGTACACCTAGCTCCATACATGACCAACAGCGCACTCCTAAACTGAAAGCACACCAACACACACTCACCTCGAATCTGAGGACTTTCCTTTCAACACAATCGATATTTTCGCCTCTGTGGCTCCGTGTAGCCCCCCCACTGTATTCTTTCCTCACCCGTATTCTAGAAAGCTCTACGGAGTCCCGCCCCCTGCACTGGTATTGGCTAGTAATTCGTGCGACCAATCAGAGCCCTGCTTGTTTGACTCAAGAGCCAATCCCCGAGCTTTTCGTCGCAATATGGGTGGGAAATAAAATAAACTAGCTTTCTGCTGGGAAGGGAGGCAGAGGGGGAACTCACGCAACTTTTATGCGTCGTTGCACAGGACAACATCTCAGGAGAAACACGAGATATCGGCGTGGTGTACACAGTCAGACGATGCAAAAAAAGATTACATTTTTGTTAGATTGCTGTGCTGGTTAAATGCGGAGGACATGACTTCAGATGGTACTTTCAGTGGCTGTGTACAAATCTGTGTATTTTATCAATACTTTTCAAAGTAAAAAATAGGAAACATTTCTATTTGGCACCAAGCCGCAGGGATCGTAGTTGTCACCAAAAATAAATAAAATATTTTTTTGGTCAAATAAAAGTCCCCTGTCATGTTCCCTTGCTCTCCAACTTAGCCAAATTTAGCCAACGCTAATAAGTTCGGATTTGAAATGAAGCTGAGGAAAGCTTATGTCTGAAATGTATATAAGAACTTTTTTTATAGAAGGATTTATTAAAAACGTGACGTGACGCCGGGGGAAGTGTTATTCAGTCCGAATGCCCGGATGAGGCAGAGGCATCTGATTTGCTAGGGCGGCTCTCGCTTTGCTAGACGGGATATGTAGTTGACGAAGCCGGGCTGCAGAACAAACAAGAAAACGTATACCTTTACGTGTTTTTAAAAAAATATTCTATTTAGCGTGTCTGGATATTTTGGTATCAATCCTGCTGGGGGGAGAGAAGTGGCCTTTTTCTTCCTGAACCCCAGTGATCGCGAAGGGTGAACCGAGGCCTACATATTGGTCCCATGCACATTCATAACCCAGTAAGAACATGAATACTAAACTTGGTTCTTTTTCTTTAACAGGGTAGTAGTTAATTTAATTGAAGTTGTTATTATTATACCTGTCTCATCATATTGTACCTGCCTCATCTCACTCCTAGAACAGTTAAATAAAATGTTGCAATATAATTGTTATTTAATGAGCCCCAGTTCTAGGTTTTTGGTTCTCAGTAGCAGGCCAGCCCACCCTGTCCACTCTGTCCCCTGCAGATTCAGAGGAATGCAGTCATTCAGGTCTTTGTTCAAGCCAAAGCTGGTGACCCCTCGGCCCTTGTCCACTAACGTGTCCCGCATAAGGTCACTTTGCCCTGTACTTGCACACATGAAGGTGTAAACCACTTTTGCCACTCTGCAGATCATGTGACTTTGTGTTTTGTGTGGTGCCTCTGTGCAGATACCTGATGAAGCTGAAAGAAGATGATGAAGCATGTCGGGAGGCTCTGAGCTCAGGAAGCCTGCTGCTTTATCACAAACTCTCCCCTCTACTGCAGAAGAACAAGTCCGGCATGTATCAGCTGCCACATCTGAGGACCCCAGGTGCGGACCTCACTTTCCTTATGTGAAGTCACTGGAAATATAAATGCATGCGTCTCTGTTACATGAGGTCACAGACACATTTTCCTTACTTTACAATAATAACAATTACATATGGGTGAATAACTGGCCCCTCTGTGGTGCAGTTTAAGTCTCATTTTGAATTGTAATTGTATTAATTATTATTAGAATATTTTTTTTTAATTTATAAGAATGGGCAAGGAGTCATGTCCACCAGAAGACTTTAAATAAATGAATTAAAACGTTTCTGGATGGTAGTTTTCCACAACAGTTTGGCATGGACTGGCAGATGCCATTTTATTTTGAAAAATGTAGCTGATCCCTAATTAGGGGTGGGGTCAAATTGTGTAGCCAGATACTTATCGTATATCACACTCCACACCACAATCTCCCCATGATACAACCAGTTCTCAGGCTGCTACGCTGCTCCAGAGCCTCCGAAGTGTGGAGACACGTTTAATGTTTGCACATCATGGTTTTAATGTCTGATGCATCTGCCTTTGAGATGTTGAAGGAATTCTGGAGAAGCTCGGGCAGGATAAGCAGCTCATCAGCGAGGCTGTTCTTATTGACTGTACTGAGACGAACAAGCCACGGTTCTGTCTGGATGTAGGTAAGAATGGACTACAGACATTCATGAAGAATGCAGAATGAATCCCATCCTCTGGGTGGATCTGCTGAACTGATGTCCTCTTTTTTTGGTGGTTGTAGGTGATTTACAGCGAGATGTCATGGAGCAGCTTTGTGGTGGTGTTTTCATGGACCTTCGAAAAGCCTTTTTTGCATTTGCAGGACCAGAAGTTCCTTTGGCAGCTAAAGTAGGTCCTACACCTTCACTGGTGTCTTCTTGAGACCAGCTCAAGCGTGAGAATACAGCTGTAAAGTTCTGCTGTCTCTCTCACTGTGTCTCAGGGTCAGGCAATCTTGCGGTGGCATCAGACCCATGGCTTCTGTAGTGCGACCGGTCAGCCCACGGTTCGGAACCAGTCTGGCAGTCAGCGAGCGTGTCCCAGCAGTGGGATCATCTACTACCCTCAGGTAAGTAGTGCTAGAATGTTGATTCAGCTCACACATCTGTAAATAGCCACAAGGACGCCGCCCCAAACCCTGTTTTTTGTGGGGGTTTTTAACTGTGTGAAAAGTGAAAGTAACTTTAATAAAACGCTAAAAAAAATGCAATACGGAGCCTAAGGTTTGTGACTGTCTCCCTCTGGTGGACTGACAGAAGAATGGTCCCAGGGCAAAACACAGTAAATCCTTATGTAAAGGGTTTTAACTTTTTAACCAGCAATGAGGACTGCAATGAGTAAGTCGAGGACCCCTGTATTTGGAATTTTACGTTTTTGCCTATTTACTCACTGTTTTATGTCCAGGGAAGTGTTCAGGAGAGCTTTTGCAGGTATCCCTGACTTCCTGTTGTACTGGGGTATAAATATGAGGTTGCACAAAAGCCAAATTCTCATCGGCTTTAATCAACAAGGGAAAAATTAGGGAATTAGGCAAAAAGTAATGGCTTTAAAAGGAACAATGCTGGTTAGGGTAATAATTAAGACATTGAAGGTAAAGGTTTATGTAAAGTGAGGAGTACAGTTAGAGTCACAAAAGATTTCTCCTGCTTGGCTTTTGAAGCAGATGGACATATTTTGAGGTCTCCATGTCTTCAATTAGACATTACCTCTGTGACAACAAAATGTTTGGAACCTTATAACTTACTAGAGAACCATGGACACTGACATGTGGGCAGGAATTGGAATTTCCTCACATTTATATGTACCGGATTGGACGCCTGGTGTGAAGATCCTTAAGGCAAAGCCTAAAGGCACGGAAACAATGCGTCTGGTTCTTAGGTAAGTGGTCAGGTTCACTGTCGAGCCCAATTGCCTTTAATTAGTTTAACTACACGCACACCCTCTGTAAAGTATTCTGGGTTTTGTATTTGGCAGGAAAACTGATTTCTGATTTCCACATTCCGTGGATTCGTTTGCTATGGAATGTAAATGAAACCAAATAGCTAGCGTTCATTTAGAAGCATTTCTATTGGTGCATTCATTATAAAATGCTGACATGGTGTAAAGTACAGCTGGCATTGTCAAATGATGTAAAAAGAAAACATTTGTCCTGCGCTCCACTGCAGATGGCGCCGGTGGTGATCGTTCTGGTGTCTGATGGGAGCAGGTGTCTGCTGGCCCGGCAGAGCTCCTTCCCCCCAGGGATGTACAGTGCCCTGGCGGGTTTCTGCGAGCTGGGTGAGTCAGTCTCCCACACACACACACACACAGCCTGTGAGCGCAGCTGAGATGTTGTTTGCATTGCTGCGTGCAGGGGAGACGCTGGAGGAGGCCACGCGCAGGGAGCTGGCCGAGGAGGTGGGACTGGAGGTGGAGACGCTGCGGTACTCGTCCTCACAGCACTGGCCTTTCCCGCAGAGCTCCTTCATGATGGCCTGCCACGCCACGGTTGCCCCCGGCAACACTCAGGTGAGATGTAGGACCACTACTTCCCAAACCCTGGAGATCCTGCTTAAACAGCGGCCCCGGTCCCTGCTTAAACAGCCGTCCCCAGCTACGGTCCAGTCATACACACGCCGTCCCCAGCTACGGTCCAGTCATACACACCCCGTCCCCAGCTACAGTCCAGTCATACACACCCCGTCCCCAGCTACAGTCCAGTCATACACACACCTGCCGTCCAGCCTCGCAAATCAAGCAGCGATGGGTAAAGTGTTGATGTGTATTGTTGGTTTGACACTAATCTAGCACGATTGGACTCAGGGGCCAAATCATATTCAGGGGTCAAAAGTGAATACACCCCATCATACACAGTGCGCCACAAGAAAACATGACTTCACAGCGACGGGCAGCGATCAGAAGCACCCAGTGGTGGAGTGGGACGGTAACTTGCTCGCATTGGTACCTGGACCCTCCGAAAGTTCCTGACCACTAGGCCACCACTACCACGTCAATTAAGTAAGGATTTATAAAGAGCAGAATGCTTCGGAGATGAAAAAGGATAAACATCCCTTCGCTAGAGCCGGAGGTGACTGATAATGAGTGTGATGAGTCTCAGTGTTACAGATCTTCTGAGAGATAATCCCTTCAGTTCTGGACTCATACCGTCTCGCTCCATCAGTTTCCTGAATTATAGCCATTTCTGCAAGATTTTGTTCCAAAATAAATGGGAAACAGTCACCAAACTATGTTCCAGGGCCTAAAAAATTACATTAGAACAATTTAAACCCCTTTCCATCAACAAGGCTGACTGAAATTTTCCATTGCTGGTGTTTTATTGTTATAAATGAATTATAATTGTTATAATTATTATTGTATTAGGTGCACAGCTCAGCATTTGTCTTTTTGGTGTTCACATTGCATTTTCTTTCTAGCACTGCATGTTCAACAGCATTATTTTGAAGAATTTATCTATGAACTAAACATTATGGCAAACAAAAAGGAGACAAAAAATAAAGGCGCTCTTCATGGGTCACTCATCGGCATTGAGTTTGGGGTACTCGCCAATTTTGTGATCCAATTGGTCAGCACAGAAAAATGATGATGTAAAACGGCATCAAAAATGTTCCTTCTCCTAGAAAAAATCACGCACAACAAAATGCTGAGAAGAACATCTCCCCTTGCTCATCCTTGTTGTGTTTGTGGGCAGGTGATTCTGGACAAGGCGGAGTTGGAGGACGCTCGCTGGTGTTCTCTGGAGGAGATCCTGGCAGCTCTGCGGATTAAGAGACCCTTCGGCGATGCCGCACCTCAACCCCCAGGCTTCTTTGTGCCGCCGGCATTCGCCATAGCCAACAGCCTAATCCAGCAGTGGGCTCATCAGCAGCAGCTCAAGAGGAAATAGCTCAGGACTCAACGGGAACGGTGGACCTTTTTATGGCTGCTGCATCCGCATTGACATCGACCTCACACAGAGCACCTTCAGCTTCCAGCACATGAGCTTCATGAACTGACTGTTCACTTGTTGCCTTATACATACTGTCCTGTGCCGTTGTAGTGAAATAACTAGATCCTCTGTGTTATTCACTTCATCTGTCCGTGGTTTTAATGTTATGGCTGATCAGTGAATTTTAAAAGAAGCTGTTGGTGCCCTCTGAACCTGGAAGGAGATGATCCACCAAGACCTGGAAGTAGAAATGTAATACTGGCTTGCGCAGAGGTTTGCTTAAAAAAAATATCAGACAGATCAGTGTTACATTTTTGTAATCTAGACAGGTGTCGTCCCAATTTTTAACAGTATTTTCATTTCCGCAGATATGTGCATGAAAAATATTGGGATAGGCCTACAAATCATGCATTGGTGTACCCTTAATTTGGAGTCCAGATTTTGTTTGTTGTGTTAGAATGGCAGGTACAATGCTAACACGGCTAATGCTAAAAGCTAATAGCCCAGATACAGCCCCAAGAATTCAATGGACTCGCATCATTAAGGGTCAACAGACTTGTGAATGTGGTTTCAGACGCTGTGCACTTCGTGTCTGTAGTCGACAGTAAGTCATACTGCACCCTAAACCACACCTACGAGTCTGCTCTACCCCAGTGCAGTAAAATGGATAAATGTTGTAGCACAACATTCCAGCAGCACAGAAATGCACTAAACAATCATCAGTATTATTATTATTTATTATTTGAATTCTAGTGCTAGCGATGTCTGCCTTGGAGCTCCATTTCTACACTAAAGAAGCAGAATTTGGACTCCAGACATGTCATGGCTGCTCAGCCACATATGGTTGAAGTGGTGCACTGCAATTTTACATTACTTTTAAAATTCCTTAAGACTATCTGATTATTCCTGTAGAGCATGGTTCCTCACCTCCAGGTCTTGGAGGGCTGGTGTCCAGCAAAGCTCCGCTCCTGAAACACATTCACCTGGTAATTAACAACTGAGCTGAACCAGAAATAAATGTCCAAGCGAATCCATACAATGTGATGGACACTGTGCCTTCAGGACCTGGAGATAAGGAACCTGCTGAAGGTAGAAGATAGAAGAAGGTGCCTAGATTTCCAACCTTGCTGGACACATTCACCCCCAACACATGACCATGATCTTCTGCTGTGTCCCAATCAGAGACAGCAAATTAGGTCCAGAAAGTTCAAATCCTCTCCAAGATTTTGCTCCAACTGCCTGGATACATCCTTGCTGAACTGAGGTCTTTAGATAAGATAGTTGGACCACTAGTTGACTCCTTTAATCATGATAGGCACCTTCGGATTCTAGGACTCAAAAAATCTGTGACTGAAATGGTGCAGAGGAAAGAAAAGATGCCACGTGTCTACCTCCAGAACCAGCACGAGTAGCACTTTAATCGCTCCTTTAAGGAATAGTTCAGCCTGGACGATACGGCAAAAATACATCACCCGATATGTCACTTTCCATCATTAATTACAATGAAAAGGAATGCCACACATTTAAACAACCAAATGACAATATAATTCATATAAATTTTTTTTCAGGGTTTAGTTCACTTTAAACTAATGAGACTCTCTTTGAAATTAAACATGAAGTTCAACAGTGTTTTTTAATTATTACAATTCAGAAAATCATATTTTAGTCACAATAGATCCCGATAATGATAAAAATGATCATATTGCCCAGCTCCAAGCTGAGCTAACAGTTTACAGTGAACTACTGACTCAAGATGGTGGTGATCAGCCAAGACACAGTTGGAGTCCAACTTGGAACTGGAATTTGCCTCTACTCCCTTTCTGGTTCCTGGTACACAGTTCATTTTCCATGTTAGTTTGTACCTCTGCAATGTAGCTGGTGACACAAGACACTTGTTTGCCACGACTGGGTACCAGGTACTAGATTTGTTATGGAAAACCCAAAAAAAGGCAAGTCATTTGCATGGTCACCATGTCTTGAAAAAATTCTATAAACCTCCCAAATAACCAAAAATTGTTCTGAAAAGTTGACCAAAAGAACTTTTGGGGATATTTGGGGAAAATATCTGGGTGTCTATTGACTTGCTTGTAAGCATCATTAAACTCGTAGCTCCAGTTCTAAACCAAGGAAGCAAAATTTGATTTCAGACTTGGCTGATTGACCTTGAATTGTGTAAACTTGTGCTGAACTATTCCTTTAAGATGGTATAAATTAAGCTTGAATAATCAATTTAATAAAATTCCCAAACATATTTACACGTGTTTATTCTATAAAAGAACAGATTTCCATTGCTTGAAGATCAGTCAGAGTTTATTTTACTTTTTCTTACAGTGGTGTTAAATGGAACCAGGTGTTTAGTCTCCAACACAAACTGAGCCATTTTATTTCCAAATCCCACGTGTCTCATGGTGAAATAGTGAATCTGAACTAAATGACTGGGAGACTTACTTTGCCTCAACACCTTACATGTTCCCATCCACTATGAATGGGTTTAGTTTGTCCTAAAGCTTCTCCAACCTGTGGTAGAACAAGGTCTCAGACAGCATCTTCTTAACCACTTTAAAGAAGAACTGTGAGGGAGCTTTCAGAGGAACCAGACGAAGTTTTAGCAACACATTCAGGTGTAATCTGGTCATTACTGCTTGACTTATATATGTACAACATGCATTCGAATATAATCATACGATTAACTACCTTCTGCATATTGTCCATATATATAACAGTTGCCCATGAGAACATAAAACCTTTGCTCTCTCTCAAATACTTCATACAGCTTGATAAGATAAGAACATTTTTAAATACCTAATTACTGCTGAACGCTGATACCTTTCCACCCCAATGAGAAGGAACTGTCTACAGAAGTTCACTATGGGGTAAATGAGATTGGAATTGGATGGAATTGTGCTGCTCCACCTCATACTTTGGGAAAATGAAAAACATTGGGAGCCCAGAATAGACAATCAAATGCAGAAATGCAGCAAGAAGCTTCAAAACAGCAAAAAGTTTCTAACTGCACGTCTGTTCAATCACATCACAAGTCCTCTGAGGTTCTGGGGTCTTCATCTGGTTCAGGTACCAATTGTTCACTTTTTGCCAGACTTCTTGCTGCCTGAAGGCTTCTTGCAGTACTTGGACTCAAGATCTGCGATGAGGGAGTTGAATCCTTTCTCTTTGGACTTCTGTCTTTGCTATGGGGCCAGAAGAAAAATGACAGGAATGAAAATCAAAAGCAGAAACTTGAATTGTGAAATGTAGTATTCGTGACAAACCATCACAGTTCCATGTCTTCTTGCATAGACTAGTACTGAAACTAGATGTGGGCAACATGGCAAAACTCTACCACTATACTTTCAGAAATGTCACGATAGGAATCATCTGTCCAGATGAAACCAATGGGAAAAATTGGTCAGAAATTCTTTTTATTCAGTGTTTCTCAAACCGCAGTATCATTCACTTAAGTGAGACTAATGATGCTCTATTTGAAATGAAACTTTCAACAATGTTTGGATGCTGACGATATCCCGACATGCTCTGAAAATCATATTGTGGACACAATTGATCATGATTAAGATAAATATCATCATATCGCCCAGCTCTAGCTGAAACTATTCCACGTTACTGATTATGCCCTGTGGGCTAGAAGTGAATAATCCCCTCAACATTGGGCTGTGGAGTTCTTTCTCTAGACTGATGGAGCTCCATTCAAACAGCATAAATGACTGAATACTATTAATTACGGGCAATTCTCTAACTTCTCGCCTTCACAGGCAGCTAAAAGCTGTGTGGAGACTTCAAATTAGTACAGGACACATTTGAACCTTTGTATCACACAAACCCCTGTTAATGGTTTTTGAGATTTTGCACCTGGATCATGGCCACCAGACTGTCCTCAGCATCCAGCCCCATCTCTTTCCGCATCTCTTCAGCCTCCTGCTGCTCTTTCTTCGCCTGGACGACAAAACCAGCGACATTAACTCAACACAAACACACACAGATCGACTGCTGTACACTGGCCTGAGCTGTGGCTACACACCACTGACCTTCCTCTTGCGGGTGGCCTTCTTCTTGGTGCTCTCGTGAGTGAAGGCTTTGTAGGTGGGTATGTCTTTGGCGTCTATGGCACGCTGTAGGACGTCCCGGACGCGAGGCTCATCGTCGTGCTCACAGCACAGCGCAGAGTCCATGATGTGGTCCAGGTCACCCTCGTGAAGCAAGTAGAGTCT
The DNA here is from genome assembly GCA_037576955.1 of Lepidarchus adonis. Lineage (NCBI taxonomy): Eukaryota > Metazoa > Chordata > Actinopteri > Characiformes > Lepidarchidae > Lepidarchus > Lepidarchus adonis. The sequence goes on from JBBIGC010102964.1 coordinate 11,521, forward strand.
CTTCAGGTCCTGCAGCTCCTCCTCAGAGTCTTTATACTGCTTCTCAAAATCCAAGATGTCCTGCAGCGTGATCTGTAACAACCACATACGATGTTTAATGTAGCATATGGCTGGACTCTTTTTTTGGGACTTTACAATCCCAAGGCTACGATCTCAGCTTGTGTGTCTGACCTCCCTCTTACTGACCGCAGTCAATGTCCCACAGCTGACGGCTACATCTGTACAAATTGAATATAAAACAGCTCGTAGAACAGCCAGTCTACTGAGGTTACTGCAATCCCAATACAACTGATGGAGCTAAAGTTGGCTTCTTCTATCAGTTCCACCTTAAACAGAAGCTCTATTTTCCATTTTGCCTTAAAAGGCCTTATGTTCGGAATAAATTCTAGCAACACAATTAACCTGGAGCTCTAACTGGATCATGAACTTGGCTCTCCAATAGCCAGAGGCCTAGTGCTTCAAAAAAGAAGACTTTTATTTGTGTAAACGCACCCCTCGCTCCAGAGGCTTTGAATATTCACTATCTACACTCCAACGCCCTGGAGCCCAAATATGGACCTAATATGATGCTGATGATATTGAATCTGATGACAATTACCAGTAACACAACACTGTTAAGATTAATGGCATGAAATCATATGACGCCATAGTTATGTCACGGTCACATAGCTGTACCAACCCAATAACTAGTGCCCGACTCTGAAAAAACTATCCTCAGTCAACAACCTTGGGCAGTTCTTAAACAAATGAAGGTTAGATATTTTACAAACTATAAAAAGAGCAGGGAATTAATTAATACAGTATGAAAATATTTGAAAAATAAACATTTATGACAAAAAATGTGTGGAAATATAAAATTACCACATCATACTTTTGTCTTTGTTGGAGAGCGATGTCCATTAACAGATCTAGGAACCTTAGTTGGCTCAGACGGGGACATGGCTTATGCTCATGGGCTTTTTTCCAGCAGAGACAGAATCGAATTTCTAGAGGATATGATTTTTAAAAAGACATTGTTATCTTTGGCCAATAATTAGTACCGCACCTTTGGAAAAAGCCTTCTCCAGTGTTCTTCCCAGTCGCGATCTTGATCCAAGGAGTCCGACTCCTCGTCCACTACACCCTGTTCATCATACACGGCCCTTTGTTCCTTGTCGCTTAACACAGCGTAGACCTTTCCTAGTGTCTGTTACAATAAACAATATTAGGTTCAGGCATTAATGGCAAAACATATATACCAGCTTATAATATTAATTTAATATAAATTCATATATGAATTAATCTACCCAAACTCTTAAGAGAATAAAAATCCCTTCCCAGCGAACTAGGGGAGGAGTCCAGAAGAGATACACCGGTGAGACGGATCTGACGCTTCTTTGTAGTGTAATCAAGCTAATGTACAGTGGAGGAAATAATTATTTGACCCCTCGCTGATTTTGTAAGTTTGCCTACTGACAAAGAAATTAATTGTCCATAATTTTAACTGTAGGTTTAACAATGAAAGATAGAATATCAAAAAGAAAATGATATTAAAATATATAAATTGATTTGCATTTGATTTAGTGAAATACTTATTTGATCCCCTGGAAAAACAAGTCTTAATACTTGGTGGTAAAACCCTTGTTGGCAGCACAGAGACGTTTCTTGTAGTTGAGGACCAGGTTTGTGCACATAGCAGGAGGAATTCTGGTCCACTCCTCTTTGCAGATCAGCTCTAAATCATTAAGGTTTCAAGGCTGTTGCTTGACAACTTAAAGCTTCAGCTCCCTCCACAGGTTTTCTATGGAATTAAGGTCTGGAGACTAACTAGGCCACACAATGACCTTAACGCACTTCTTCTTGAGCCACTCTTTCTGTTTCATCCATTTTCGAACAATTGCACCAACAGTTATCTCCTTCTCACCCAGCTTCTTGCTTATGGTTTTGTAGCCCATTAGAGCTTTGTGCAGAGCTACAAGTCTTGTCTCTGACATCCTTAGACAGCTCTTTGGTCTTGCTCATGGTGGAGACGCCGGAGTCTGATTGATTTATGGAGTCCGTGGACAGATGTCTTTCATACAGGTGACTAGTTGAGACAGGCATTTTTAATATGTAAACAGTCTGTGGGAGCCAGAACTCTTAATGGTTGGAAGTGGATGGAATACTTATTTCACTCAATGAAATGAAGCTCCATTTATATATTTTATATGTGATTTTCTTATTCATATTCTATCTCTCACTGTTAAAATAAACCTACTATTAAAATTATAGACTGTTAATTTCTGTCAGTAAGCATTCTAAATGGAATCTGGCTGATGTTCTGCAAAGTTCACCTAACAGTAAAAGTTGTTATGAATAAAAGCATGTGCAGGTGGAGCATGGGCAGGGGGGCTGCTCTTAAATGACCATGCGGTGATGTGGGCTAGTGTACTGGGGGTACTTGCTCTTACCTGAAACTTGTTGGTGGCTTGCTGGTCTCCGGGGGCTCTGTCGGGATGGACCTGCAGCGAGAGTTTGTAGTAGCCGCGACGCACCTCAGCATCCGACGCCTCCTTTGGAACAGCCAGCACCTCGTACAGGTTGGAGGTGTTGAAGAGCTGCTCGCATTGCTCCAGTAAACCCATGATTGCTGGAAAAAGTGTCAAGTTGGATTGTTTTTTTATTAGATTTAGATAGTTAGATAATTTTTAATAAGGAGATGTTGTTGCCCCAGCACACATAAAGCACGTAGGATATATATTACACATCCATATAAAACAAGGTGCACGGTTATAAAGTGTCAGTGCTGTAATTCTGTACAATAACTAAAATATATCTATAATAATGGAAAGATAAAAACCTGATCTTTTCAAATCTCTTCTGCACCTCAGTGACACTTAAATTGAAACATTATACAACAGTACAAGTATTTCAATACACATGATAACGAAATGGTATAAAATACAAAGATTACACATAAAAATTACCAACTTGTATGAACACCAATAAAGCAACTTTTTTTTAACAGATCTAGAGGGGAAAGTATCAAGCCGCTTTTGTGCAAGCTCTTTAAATTTGTCATCAGTCTTAAAGAATTAAGACGTATGTTTAAGTTAATCAAAAATAGAAAGTACAGGGGTCCTTGTGTTAGGTTACACTCATACAGTGATTCGTGGTTACGTGGCTGGCTGCCTTTTCTTTTCTTTTTTTACACGGCTTTCACGACATAGAAATAAAGTTTGTGCAGGAGCTAGTTGGCGAACAGAGTGGACAAATACATTGTGTCACGTGGTGCTACAGAGGGTGATGCCTTATGTGTTTCATTAAGGCAGAGTTTACAGTGAAGGTCAGAAACGGTTTCACTTCATTACTGTTGTGAATGTCATCCATGTGTTTATTTTGCGGGTGCTCTTGCCGCTAACAAACTACAACTCCAAGAAAGCAACTCTCTCCATCTCTTTTCCCCATACCAGACACTAAGCCACAGCCACAAAGCATTGCTCCCCTTGAAACGCCATATCCCACAACAAACGGCTATGAGAGACTTGTTAGCTATATGCAAACTACTCATTCATGTTTACTAAATATTTGACATTACATACAGGAGTTCCGACTTTCGGCGAAATTCGTGTTACGTCGCATTAGAGGGAAAACGGAATAGTGACGTAACTCGAGGGCCTCTATTGAAGGTTTCTGTATCAATATAAGTGCAGTGGCCTGAACACAATTTATTCACTTTAATTATTATAAACAGCTCACAAACATACACAAAAATGCCAAAATACCATAAATGGGCTTATTAGACGACTGTCTGTAGAAGTTACAGTCTATCCCCACTGTTTAAGGTGTAACGAGAAAAATTCTCAAAAAGAAACTGTCAGTCATGTTAGAAACACAGAGGCGGAATAAAATACACACCCAGATACTGCAAACAAATATCAGCGTTGACTCTCACTGGTTTTCTGTCTCTCTCACTCTGTTTCCTTTTTCTCCGACCTGCTCCTCCGCACTTTGCCGCCTTCTGTTCTTCTTCAGCGGTGAGATGTGCAGTGGAGTGGGAAACGTAAGCGCCCCCTAAAGGCGAGCAACGTGACAGCCCACAATCTAACGAGATTTTCGTTCATTCTTTCTAAATAATAACAATAATAATTAAAAAATAATAATAATAATAATAAAATAATAATAATAATAATAAAATTATTGTTATTATGTAATGTTATTATTATAGTTTTTGTTGTCGCCATTGATGATCATGTGGCTGATAATAATAATAATACTAATACTAATAAAATACGTCATCGTAATCATCATCATCATCATCATCATCATCATCATCATCATCATCATCATCATCATCATCATCATTATCATCAGCATTGTTACATTTGGAAAAACTAGAAAGGATTAAAACAGCAGGATACTAGGCTAATTTGATCATAATGGACGTTATTATATTTATTGGTTATGTTACTATTTGTGGGGGCTTTATTTTGTGTAAATTGTATATATATTTGACTGTTTTATTGATATATTGATAACGGCTCATTTGTGTTGCATTTCTTTTTTTCAATTCTGTATTGCGTTATCAATGTTGAATTAATTTTAAAATATATTTTAATTCTCTACTACATGTGTTCAATATATATAATATTTTAAAAGCTTTTATTACATAAAGTATTTATGTATTTAACTGTGCTGCATGTTCGTAATAATTGTGGTCAGTTTTTAAAAATGTTTTCCGCAGAGCTAGACTTTTATTTTGACATGACATGAGCCGGAAGTGGAACGGTCCCTCCGTTTCCTGCGGTGTGTTTGAGGTTCGCAGATCTGTATGATCACTCTGAGTAATTCACTAATAATTTAGTATTATCCGATTATTCTACTGATTGCACGTACCGATGCCTGTACTGGCGCTGCACGCGCACCTGGCCGCGGTGCTGGAGGCGCTCATCCGCGCGGCGGTGGCGGAGATGGGCTCGCTGCTTCTAAGGGATGAGGAAGAGACAGAAACAACAAACAAACAGACACTAACAACAGAGTTACTGCTCCCTGAGAACGAGCAGCGGCTGGTGGGTGACCAGGACTCCACGTTTCTCGTGCTTATTGAGGGTGTTTATTGATATGTATTGATATGTTGGTTATTAGGTGTGTTTATTAATATGTATTGATATATTGGTTATTGAGTGTGTTTATTAATATGTATTGATATATTGGTTATTGAGTGTGTTTATTGATATGTATTGATATTGGTTATTGAGTGTGTTTGTTAATATGTATTGATATATTGGTTATCGAGTGTGTTTTTTGATATGTATTGAGATATTGGTTATTGTGTATGTTTATTAATATGTATTGATATATTGGTTATTGAGTGTGTTTATTGATATGTATGGATATATTGATTATTAGATGTCAGGGAAGGGCATCAATGGGAGATTGGGTTGTTTTTCTTCATAATGGAAACAAATTAGTTTTCTTTTTTTGCAGAAGAAGTTTGCATCAGTTATGGAGGTCTTGGGCAACGAGGCTCTGGGCAAAATCATCAAGCTTGTGGATGAGACCAAGTTTCTTCTGGACCTGGAGTGCAAGACTTTTTCTGGGAAAAGGGCGAAGCAACCAGGGAGCATCCTGAACATCCTCTCTGTGGGGGGGCTGGGTGAGGCTGACTTCACTTAGTGTGTTGGGATTTCAGCGAAGAACTGTAGGTACTGCATTGCAGAGCAAAGTAGGACCATCACTGAAGCTCAGAGAAGTACTGGCTGCTCGAACTTGCCAAAGTTGGTTTGAGTGTGTGAATTTCGATTGACTGTTGATGAGCCACAATGGCCGATATGAGCGAATTTAGTGTAAACACCAAATTTCAAAGCCATAGCTTAAGTTGTTTCTGAAATATCGAATTCCCTTGCAGTGCCCTCTGTGAATGAAACTTCACAAAATTTGGTGGGCACCCAGAGAATGTGGTTGTGATGCAAGGTGTGAAAATTTGTGTAGTTTGAACCTTTACGTCCCAAAATATTAGCAAAGACATGAATTGGCTTCTGAAGTGGTAGTTACGTGGTTGAGCAATCCAAACAGAACTTTGCACAAGTTGCTAACGTTTTAAACATTTTAGTCGTAGCGGTTTTTAAGATATTGAAATGTCTCAGTTGCTCAGTCCATGGATAAAATTTCAGAACATTGGCGTCTTAATGAAGTATTGATGTGGTGTTCACTGGGTGGTGCCACTCCACGAATGAGTTGTAATGAGAGCCATGCAAATTTCGATTTTTTGGGGTGAATTGGTTGGTGAGCAATTGCCCAAAAAGAACTTGTGTACCCAACTTCAGGGTGGTGGTGGCAAGAAGAGACACAACCATCTAGAGATACAAACCTCTTATTCTATATCAAGTCAAGTCCGTTTTATTTGTATAGTGGTTTTTACAACAGATGTGGTCATAAAGCAGCTTCACAATCCGGGTCCAAGGCGACAGTGGCCTGGAGAACTTCCTGTTGGGAGAAACCAAGGCTCAGAAGGGGAACCCATCCTCTTCTGGTCGACCCCGGACAAAAACAAGGAACAGAAGGAAATGAAGCCGTCTCAGTTTCTAGATCTAGCAGCTAGAAGCCTATAGATCCTGTATAAGCGTATAAAGCGTAAAGTACAGGGAGCTGGTCAATGGTAGTTGAAGCTTTTTGAAGACGGTGAGGAGGCCCAGTAATGGAAGACAAGAGGGGCAGTAGTTCAAGGAAATAGGTGGACCATGGTGGCTGTCAGTTTTTGGGTTCTTCTCAGCAGGAATGAGAGGGTTCCAGCAGTAAACTACAAACGAGAAGTAGGGCTTTGGCATCTTGGGGTATCAGCCATGTGGGGCCACAAAGTCTAAGTGTACAATATTGTCCAGTGCATGTTGGTGGAAATAAATATGGAAATAATCTGCATTTTTAAATGCATCAATGATCCAGTCCTCAGTTTCTTCATGGGAGAGTGAGGTGCTCTAATTCTGTTCTAATGTCTCATTGTTAATCTCAAGTCTAGGATTGTGGTTCTCAAACTGGTGTTGGGCGGCTTTGAGGACCACAGGTTTGGGAATCTACAATGATTCATTCTGCCCAAGAACAAATCCAAAACCTTTTCTCCTGTACGTACAGTGACTTTTGTTAATGCCACTAAACTGGTCCATCAGACAGTGCTCACTTTCCATACCCCCAGTTATCTTGGAACCTCTATCCCCCCATTGATGGCAACAGAGATAGATATTAGTCTGAGCCTTTATTAATTCTGTCTAAAGGTTTGAATAAAACGTCACTTTTTCATATTTTTAGAGGAGGAACATTCCTACGATGGAACTGGAAGAAACTCGGATGCAACACGGAAAGAGGTACTGCTACTGCGGGTGTAAATGTTACACCAATGATTATGTTTGTACACTTTTGCATGATCCTGGGTGTGATATATAGTTAACCTCGTTCAATGAACCGAAGTTCAACCACTGAATCTCTGTACAGGTGGAGTTATTCCACTGTGAACCATACAGTTTACACTGACCGCTGTAGCTCAGTGACCATAACACCCACCAACACCAACTTTGGTCGCTAGATAGGGCTCACGCCCCACTGGTGAAACTGGAGCTATAAAGGCTCAAAACTTTGGAAATTCAGAACCAAGTATCTCCAGAATGCATATCTTCGCATGTATATCTACAGAGAGATTGGGCAGTTTGTAGATCAGCTCTACATAGTGCAGTTGTAGTTTCATTTCTGCAGATTTGAAAGACCCACCTCTGATTGGTTGTTGCTCGTTGTAGTGTAAACAGGGCTCTGCTTTGCTTTCCCAGGCTGCAGACCCTGAGGATTCTCAGTGTCCTGAATCACCATTAACCCTGGCAGTGACGATCAAAGATGAATTTGGAAACATTGACTTAAAGTCCATTATCGCAGGTAAGTTTTTTGGGATGTTCCATATTGAACTGAACTGAATTAATTTCAGATTGCCTCCTGACTCGCTAGTGGTGATGTTCAGTTATACACATAGACACACTAAGCTGTTTGTATACACCCGCTTAACAAACATTTGACGGGGATCACAAACACCACTCCAACTCCAAAGGTTTTGGATGGAATTCCAGATATACTTTTCCATTCATCAACGTCACAATGCTGGGGTATATTTTTTATTTATCTATTTATCTTGTTTACTACAAGTGGGAGAAAAAATGAATATAATTAAGTATTGTGATATATTTGCGCAAATATTACATTGATACAATGTCAACAAGTATAAATATTTATATATTTAATATTTCAATTTCTAAATTTATTTTTGCACATACACTGATAGCATAGCTTCTAAAGTCCACAAGGTGGCGCTAGACCTCATTGTTCTCTGTCTCATAATGGAAATTGGAAAGAAAGACTCTTACACATAATGCAATGTCTGCTTTCAAGCCGAAATCGCAATAATATCATATAGTGGTACAGGGCAGTTGTGGCCCATGGGATCAGATTCAAGGAACCACTGATACCCCTTTTCCACTGTGCCGGTACCGAAAGTTTGGAAACCAACGTGAACTGGCCTGCTTTTCCACTGCACTGGTGCCCGGATCGGAGCCGAGTGACTGTCATAAACCACGCCCACTTCACCTCACCTCACAAACCAACAATGGCGGAACAGATCTTGTGTTTTCAGGCGATTCTCCAGCACTGAGATCATATCATAAACTATTTCTGCATCTTTTAGACATTGAAAGAAATTGCCAACAAAAAAGATTATTCATGACGACCGGTGAGATTTGTAATCACTTCTAGCTTATTTGCCGGTTTTTCACTTTTCTAGTAATGGACTAGCGTTAGCTCAAATGCCCGCCCACACCCGATGACATCACAGGTTTCTGGCCCCAGATCCAGGAAAAAGTTGGTGCCGGTTCTTAGCCGAAATTGCGGAACAGGTGCCAACTTTTTTGCAGTGGAAAAGCACAGCACCAGTTCCAAAATTGCAAACTGGCCCGGAAGGGCAACGGCAGCAGTGCAGTGGTAAAGCACCATGAGGTACCACTGAGTAAAGATCTGTCCTACACTGCTCAACAATAGCTGCACATTACTCCATGTGTGTTGGGATACACCAACCTTCCACCCTTACATAAAACTCCTTTAGCCCACACTTGACGTCGAGCATTGTGACTGTGGCTAAGGGTCTTAGTCTGTAAATTTCACAACCTTTTGTGTAGAATTCCAGAAAAAATGTCCTCACCTTAACTCATTGTTCTCCGTTCAGGTGACTGAGGGAGGCCTCCCTTTCATTGTGTTGTATTTGTCTGTTGCAGGTCACTTAGAGATGGCAGCAGGAGAAAGCAGAACCCCAGAAGAAGACGGCGAGGGTGGTCAGGATGCCATCAGCTTCGGAGGGAGACGATCTTTTATTTGCACAGAATGCGGGAGAAGTTTCTCCACCCTGAGCAACCTTAAATCGCACCACCGCATCCACACGGGCGAGAAGCCGTTCGGTTGCGTCCTCTGCGGGAAGGCGTTTGCTCATAAGCAGAGCCTCGTGGACCATCACCGCGTCCACACGGGGGAGAAACCCTTCATTTGTAAGGTCTGTGGCAAGTGCTTTGGGAAAGCCGCCCACCTGAAGACGCATGAGATCATCCACACTGGAGAGAAGCCGTTCAGCTGCGACGTGTGCGGTAAGAAGTTTAACATCGCCCAGAATCTGGCCCGGCACCAGCAGACGCACACCGGCCAGAAGAGTTTCACCTGCGCCATCTGCCAGAAGAGCTTCACGCGAGCCAAGACGCTGATCACTCACCAGCTGATCCACACGGGGCAGAAACCCCACTCCTGCCTGGAGTGCGGCAAAGCCTTCCGGCACGCGGTCAACCTGCGCAACCACGAGCGCATCCACACGGATGCACGGCCCTACGCCTGCGACCTGTGCGGCAAGACCTTCCGCCAGGCGGTCAACCTTAAAATCCACAAGCGGATCCATACTGGAGAGAAGCCGTTCACTTGCAAGGAGTGCGGCAAGAGTTTCAGTCAGCAGAGCAGCCTCATCTCTCACGGCCGCACGCACTCGGGCCTGAAGCCGTTCGGCTGCAGTTACTGCGACAAGTGGTTCAACAATACCAACAGCCTGAAGCTCCACGAGCGGATTCACACCGGAGAGAAGCCGTACAGCTGCGAGTACTGCGGCAAAAGCTTCAGCCAGGGAAGCCACCTGCGGACACACAAGCGCCACGTCCACGGAGGAGGGAAGCAGTACATCTGCGACAAGTGCGGCAAGCGCTACGCAGACCCGCGCAATCTGAAGCTACACAAGTGTGTATACGCTTAAATACACCTCTGAGAACCAGCTCTCAGCAACCGCTGGACAGTCCACGTTTGAGCAGAATGGGTTCTTGAAGGCTGGTGTAAGAACCACTCGACGTGCTGTGTACAAACTCTGAAATTGTAGCGTAGCTGAGAAAAAGTGCCAGAGTCCTTCAAGTGACTCGGTTCCCTAAAGAACCATTTTTGAAAACAAGAACCTGTAAAGAACCCACACCTATCAGTATCAAGGCTCTTGTCAGAGCCTATACATTATGGGGACATTCTGTAAACTTTGAAAAGGTTCTTCACATTGGCTCATTGGCAGATATGGTTCTCATGCCAGTTTTTTTTTAACTTGGTGCAGTGGTTTTCAAACTAGTCCTCAGGCACCAGACGATCCACATCCCAGATCATCATGTACGGTTGGAACCAAGAACTGGTTTGGGAATCATATTTGGAAAAGAGATCTGTGAATGTGAAGAATCTTTAAAGGTTTAAAGAACCTATATGTAATCTGAAGGTTTTTGGGGTTCCAGATCTGTAAGGCAGTGGTTCTCAATACGGTTCTCAAAATTGGCCTGATTGTGTGCCCTTAAATCGTGGTTGTTGTCAGTTTTGCATGAGTTGGGAACAAACAGTGAATGGAAGTTCTAAATTTCCCTGAGGAACACGGCCAAAAAAAGGTTCCTTACAGCGCTGATCCTGGCTGGTCCACATTTCTGACCCGCACCCACTCACGTCACCTAGGAACACAAATATGGACCTAAGGACCCGCTTGAAAACCACTGCCTTAGAGAACCACGTTTGAAGAAAATTGATTTATGAATCTGATGAACCTTATGGAGGTTGAGGTTCTGTGTGCATCACTTACAGAAATGGTTCTTTAAAGGCAGGGGTTCTCAGGACCATACGTGACTCTTTGTTGGGGAGAAGAAACTGAGGTTTCCTAAGAAGCTCTTGCAGATCCGCTGTTGTGAGAAACCATGCCTCGAATGATTGATCAGGGAACCAGCGGTGGTTCTTCTTTGGCAGACGAGAGGAACCCTTTCTGGCACCTTTGAGTGTTGCTGCCTTGGTGTCATGGTGGAGCACTAGTGCTGTTAATCTTCGACATGGAAAAGAAAACCAAGTAGCTATTACTCCCAGGTATTAAAGATTCTCAGACTGTCAGTCACACGAAAAGGTTTATGATCTTAACTTGATATTTTATAAGGACTTTTCAGATTCCTGTTCTTTGGTTGAATCATCCAAAGAGCTGTTTTTTGCTATGAAGGCTGAAGACCTTTGGTGTAACTTTGCTGTAGGACTGTCTGGTAACAGCAGCACTCAAGACTCGAGTCTGTCCACTGCGGCAGCTCTCCAGGCCAAAGCTAAATGTGCTGTGCTTTGCTCACATGTTCTATCTTTTGTAAAAAGAACTTGGGATCATCTCCCACCTCAGGCTGATTATAGATGTGTGACGTTCACACAAGTCCTGCTCTTTTTTCTTCTTTTTTTTTGAATAAAATTGAATAAAATGACTGAAGCTTCAGTTCCTTCTTCTTTTCCTGACCGGTCAAACATCCTGCACGTATGTCGGTTGTCTTGGACAAAGGCCATAATCGATGAATCCGATGGGGTTGATTAAGGTCAGGCAGTGTCTGGACACACCCACCGCAGGCGAGAGAAGAGTGAAGCCTATGTTCAAATTTTGGTGTAAATGACTAGTAAAGACCAGAAATGACCAGAGAAGTGACTCCTGAAACTTCCAACAGTTGAGTTGTTCATACACAGCGGTCATTCAGTTCACAGAGATGGAAATATAGACCGATCAAAATAAATCGCTATAAAATTAGGAAAAAAACAGAATAGATTGCAGATGTCCCAATCATTTTGCCCTAGAGTCTCAACCGAGGCATTTATTATTGGCTATGTGATTGAGTTCTGCTCCGATATTATATATACATTAGTAAAATTCAATGTATTTGCTCAGTGACTGATTTATACTGTTATTACTATCTCACGAAATGTTCGTATTGCAAACATCATGTAAAATGAAAAAGCATAAATAAGCTACAGAATTACGAATAGAATAAATTGACAAAAGATTATTAAAAAAATTACAAATGTGTTCACACTGTTAAAGCCCATATAAGTTTTCATCTGTGATTATCCCCTCACTCCTACTGAAGAGAGCAGCATGGACAGAAAGCCTGACCTCACCTAAGGAACTGCTCTTAACATTGAACTCCTGATTTTATTTATTCATGGTTTTCTTCTCTTTTTATCGCTCTCCGGTGTCGAGCAGAGGAGGATGGGTTCCCCTTCTGAGCCTTGGTTCCTCTCA
>JBBIGC010103069.1:0-24087 GCA_037576955.1 Lepidarchus adonis
TTGTATAGATATCCAACTTCATATTGAGATCTGATGTATCTAATGTGTTTCTTTAAAGTGTTCCTTTAATTTTTGTGTGTATATATTTATATATAAGTTAGAAACTCTCAGACCTACATTGACTTAATTAAGGGTTAAGTTACTTCATCTGCTGAAACTAGAGATTAATTTTAAAAAATATTTTTTTGATCCAGTGCCAAGACTTGGATCCCAATACTGATACTGACATTTATTTAACATTTTAATGAGAATCATTTGTGTTTGCTGTGGTGAAAAATGCTGAACTTAATTGAATTAAGGAAAACATTGATGTAATGGCAATGAAATAGCACAATTTGCTATTTTGGAGCCTCTGGTTTGGGTTTGCGAGTGAAAACCAGTGGAAAAGTGGTTATTCTTTACATTTGTTTAGTCACATTTTGCTACTTCTCACTTTTCAACATTAAAAACACATTAAATGAAAGAAAATTCATACTTTTACATTGTAATATACACTCATATACAGTGTGTGCGTTCTAATGTGTGACACACACACACACACACACACACACACACACACACACACACAGACACACACAGTCATAGCACAATGTTGTATGTAAACACAGTGTTTTAAAATGCACTTTTAGGTCCATACAGTCCACATGTAGAAATGCTGTAAAAACAGCCAGTTATGAATTCCTGGTATCTCTGGCTTTGTATTAGTTGTAATACAGGACAACCTATTAGGATCAGTAGTATGGTAACAAAAGTCTGTTAAAGGCTAAAGAGACGTCATTTTTATAATAATATTGTTATTGTTACTGTTATTTGGAATGTAAAATTACCCAAATACTGTACTTTACCTTAAGGAGTAAACAAAACCTATAGAATTGAAGACTTTTAATATGATATTCAAAAAACAAATACATGATCATTTATAACCCAAACATTATGAAAAGCAATATTAGTGTCAAACGTTATTCCCAGTGGGCAGTGTGGAGGTCTTTCCACCGTTTTCTTTTCTTCCAAGTCGTCCTGAGCAGCACGAAAATCCTCCACTGGGAATAAAGCCCGGCCTTCATCCAGGATTAGAGGTTTAGAGACTTGCTGACACGTGTTGCTCTTCACTTGGCTCCTCCTTTGCCTGGACTTCAGTATGGCTGACCAGAATGGGATTATAATCCGGGATATTGTGAATAAACTTCCTTTTTTTTTAAACTTTTTTGAGGGATACGTTCAGGAAATCTGAATGGAAGAGAAGAACCTGTTGGATTTGGATGAAATTGATCAAATGCAGAACTAAATGACCAAGGTTTGTGGTCCTGACCTAGTGCTGAGCGATATATTGTCTGGATCAGTATTCGCGTCATCAGGGTGAAGAGAATTGATAGTTAAGTAGAACCTAAATGACTGCAATGTGTGCCATTAGTTTCAGATTGTTCTGAATGAACAACTGAAAAAAAATACAGAAATATAGTGGATTTACTTTGGGTCTGATTACATATAACCTGCTGTATGAAGTTTGTGGAAAATCAACCTCAAGCTATTTTGAAACATCAGATACCATCATACTGTGATATTGATCATGTGTTGGCATCAAAAGGAAACCTTATAACCTATTATTTCCCTGATAATTTGTATACCTTGATGTATTTTTTTCTCTATGTATTATGCATACAGTGATGAATGGACCAATAAAAATGGTCCATTTTTTGTACCCTATTCTCCCAAAATGACTTAAAAATCTGTAGTCATCATTTGAAATGAACTTGCACTTCTTCTCAAAGGCATCTAATTGTTTTTCCTATTTTATTAAGTTTCATATGGGAGTCTATTCATGTGGTGTGATGAATGTTCTTACAGTCAATAACATTGTTTCACACTGAGCACTGAAATCACTACACTGCATATCATTATCAGAGTCCAAATTTCAGCCCATACAAGGTGGTGTTCAGACAGTGATCACTGCCCAAAATGTATTGAACTCGTTCAGCGCTCGGCCAGACTGTGGAGTGAAGGATAATGACCTGAGGAGCCAGGGGTTGTTCTTTAGAGCCGTACAGGGATGAACACTTCTCCGGCCATGGCCCCACTCTCTCCAGTCCTTTTTTCACCCTCCTCTGCATCTCGGAGTCCCAGACGACCCCCCACCCCTGCCCTGATGACCTCACCCAAACTCTGGCAGAAGGCTTCCATATCCCGCCTGGCTGAGGAGTTCTTCTGGATTGGTGGAAGCATTGTTGCAACGCCAAAATGGAGGATGGGTCAATTTGGTAAACAAGTCTTGCATTCATGGAGCACATACACACAATCAAAAATAATGTACATTATATTTCACCAGAAATGTATTCAGACACCAAATTTGTTAGCTTTGCTAACACAGCTTTTATAATCTTAATTAAAAAACCCAAAATATTGTTATTAAAGCCCAACAGCAAAAACTTGACTAGAGGAGTAATATGTTTACTAGCAATAAGCTGTGAAGTTCATCATCATGCTAATATCAGTACCACACCTCACACGTTTTCAGGGCTGAATGCAATCAAACGGAAAAGTCTAACATCTCATTTAATTCCTATTCCCAGAAATGTAGAGGCTGTTACTGCGAGACGGAAAGAACTCCCAGTTAATAGTTTCAGAGGAAACTTTTGGACATATGCTATTTACTTAGTATAATTAAGACTGCAAACTTACAAGTCATTTTTTTTACAAGACATAAAACTGGATTCTTAGTAGCCAGTTTTTATTCCCTAAAGAACCTTTCAGTTCAAAATGTCAAAATATACATATTGTAAACAAATGTGAAGAACACTTTTGCACAAAGAACTTAACGTAAATTCTAACTCAACATTTGTATATTCAATCCAAGAAGCATTTAAGAACCTTCATATTTGAGTGTCAAAGGAACTGCACTAATTTCATGTTGATTACCTGGACTGACAGATAATCGCACAAGTTTAGAGTCAAATATGCTTTACTTCCTTTTTTTGGAGAAACTATTTAGCTATTTTTAATCTACTAAAATATGTTTGGTCCTAAAAGTAGAGATGAATTCACTTCACGTTGACTTTAAGTGGCGTGTAATCAACCTTAAACTCTTTACATGTATCAGTGGCATGAACGTAAACATGTAGCTTTTATCATAATGGGATATGTTGTCATGTTAATGCAGCGAGAAGCCTTCGCGTGGTTTAAACGGCATATGGACTCAGACACAATCCCCTCAGATTAGACTATGGGAAACATCACATGACCCTCATGGCCCAAATCTACTTGCTCAGTGACTGCCTGAGACAAGTGCAGAAAATCAAAATGAAGAAACAGTTTGAAGCCATTTCAAAGCAGAAAGTGTAATCAGTCTGGGATGTCTTCCTGATATGTGTTCATTACTATTTATTAATGACTGTACGATGTACATTGGTACTCTGGGACCTGTTATGTAAAGCAGGTGATTGGAAAAGGACCACCCATTAGTGAATACAGAGGAAAAAATGTTAATGCTCAGTTCAAGTTGAAAGATAAACCATATTTTGCTAACAGAATCTCTAAGAATAATTTAACTACATCATTTTCTGCAAATAGTTATTTCAAACTCAACAGAATTATAGATTCTAAGCTGCCAGGATATCTTATCTGTAAGTGAAAAGCTTGATTAAAGAAAGTCTCATTTTATTATTAAAGCTCCAATGTAAAATTTCTCTTGGAGTGTGTATAGTGTGGGCATGTGCAAGTAAAAACAAAACGTGCTGTGTGCCAGAGCACTCGTAAATACAATCATGAATGCTGTGTCTGACGTAGCAGGGTAATCTGATTGTGAGGTTCACCTGCCAGAATGACACCAGTGGATTCAAGGACACGATTTCCCACAGGAAAACATGCGAAACCAGACAGCAGAAACTAAACAATTCAACTGAACTGAACCATAAAATGTCATAAAAAGTCATAAAATGTCATTTTCCCAAATGCAAAAAATCATCATCCTGTGTTTCACTCTATGCAGCTTTTCCCTTTATTACAGCTTCCACTTTTTCATGGAGACTTGCTTTCAGTTGTTCTGCAGAAATCTGCAAGGATATGTATCCATGTTTACATCCATAAAGATATTCATGCCCACTAATATAAAATGTATTACTGTTTTTATTATTATGGCCAAAATAATACAAAGGAATAATATTAAAAATATATTATATATGTTATTATATATATTATAAATAATATTTTGTCTGTAACGAGCTGGCTCGCAGGAATGATATTCAGTCTTATGTAGTTGTGAGATTTTGTTGTTTTGATTTGTACTAAAAGCATATTTCAGTGTAGTATATGATAGTCTGTATTTTGTTGTGTTGTTGTGTTCTGTACAGTTGAGCGGAGTATGTGCACGATGCAGGCCGGCACACAGATGATTAAACTAAGAGGAAAGTCAAAGACCCTGGGGCGTTTTTTCTATCTGGACGAGCACCGGTCTTGCATTCGCTGGAGACCATCCAGGAAGCGCGAGAAAGCTAAAAGTGAGTTCACCTTTAATCAATCAGGACCAGTGACACGATTTACATTTCCTTACATTTTTGCTTTATGCCACCTTTAAAATAATATGCATCTCTTTTTTTCTCCTTTCCCCCTCTCTTATATATTTAAATATTATATATTTAAGTGTTCTCAATAATGTTTTGGACAAAGATTTATTTGATTTACCCCTCTGCTACTTTTTGATTCACCATGTAGAAATTACAACACTTTTTATAAACAGTCCCCATCATTTCGAGGCACCATAATGTTTGGGACAATTGGCTTCACATGCGTTTGTGATTGTGTTTCATTGCTTGATTAGTGCAGGGATAAGATGCCTAGGCTTGTTTCTGCCAGTCTGTTGTTGCAAATTAAAGGCAATGAAGCAGTTATGAGCATGTTTGGGTTGGAGCTACACACTGTGGTTGGTCTTCATATCTCCAGGACTGGATTTGTCATTTGGGACCATCCTGAGCTGATTGTTAAGGCTTAATGTGCCCAAACAATTGACTTTCTTCAAAAGTATGGAAAAACTGTGAAAACAATGTGAACTTCTGAATAACATTCCATCCCTGATGTTTTAGTCTCCATAGATTCTATTCATGAAGTTTGCGAGGGAAAGAAAACTGAGATGTTTCAGCATTTCTCCAGCAGTAAATTCGATGCAAACTGCTGCTTTAGTATTTATCACGGAGACCATGTGGAGTCCCTGGACCTGGTGACCACAAACGGAGAGGAGGCTAGGACATGGATTACTGGCCTCAAATACCTCATGGCTGGCATCAGTGATGAGGACAGTCTGGCACGGCGACAGCGAACCAGAGACCAATATCCTGCACTTTCTGATATGCAGAGTAATATTCATTAGGAAAATGAATACAGCATAACACATTTTTGATCTGCATTGGTATTATTTAAAATGCACACTCTTTAAACATATGCTCAAACTCCTCTGACTCCACAAAACTGTTTCAATTGTATTGACTCCAAAAATGCCAGTGTAATTGATGCTGAAGTATGTTATTAGGTTATTGTAATTGATGCTGAAGTATGTTATTAGGTTATTGTAATTGATGCTGAAGAATGTTATTAGGTTATTGTAGCTGCCTATGATCCATGGATGTAATCTACCCCAATATACTGTAGCTTTTTAAGTACTTAGTAAGACATGTCCTTAATATTTTTACCTTGACTCTTTATGCAAATGGTTGAGACAGACATTTTCAGAGGCAGATAAAAATGGAGATGGAAATCTTAGCATTGGAGAAGTTCTACAGCTCCTTCACAAACTCAACGTCAACCTCTCCAGGCAGAAAGTCAGAGAAATGTTTGAGGTATGTTCTATTTTATGTTACATACATACATTAAATACACTAAAAGTTGTGGAACGCAAAATTACGTTAGCAGTTTTAGTCCTTCATTAATGTTTTGTTTGAATTTTGCATTAACGTTTTTCTGCTTCATGATCATCAGCTGTAAAGAAAATAATGTTGAAAAAATGTGATTATTTGTGATGATGCTGTGTACTATATATTGAGAAAACAAAAGTCATTTTTAATACAGTGGGCCAAAAAGTTTACTTCAACTGTGAGAGGCAGAATGTAAAAAAAAAATCCCCTGGTCAAAGGAGATTGTCAGTGATCTTGTGTTTATTCCATTTTCTAATAATTGCTCCAACAGTTGATCTCTTCTCACCAAGCTGCTGACTATTGTAGATTGGCTCATCCTAGTTTTGTGCAGGTGTACAATCTTGTTCCTGGTGTCATTAGACAGCTCTCTGGTCTTGGCCATGTTGGAGATTGGAGTCTGACTGTTTAAGGTTGTGGACAGGTGTATTTTATACAGATAACCACGCCACAGGTGGTTGAGCAACTGATGTCTTGTGTCAAGCAAGAATGAGCAAAAAATCCAGTTGCGGAACTGCAACAATTAATCTCTGCATTTGTTTAAATTTACAATATACATTTAAGAATATTAGTTAAAAAAATATTTGAAACAAAAGATAACACAAAAAAATCATTATTTTTACTTTATCACTTTATTACTTTACTGGGTTTTGCATTATTCTCAATTAAATATGAATTCATTTGATTAGGAAATAATTATATATCTTCTTTCTATTTATATTTTACACTGCAGCCCAACTTTTTTTAATAGGGTTGCTGTTTATAGACATACATTTTAATTTAAATACAATTTTATGAGTTATTTAAACCTTTAATTAATAGCAATAGCGTGTGTGTCTTACCTTGCTAGCATAATCCTGTCCTATTCTTCAAGCTAAGCAAAGTTTTGTTTGTGTTTAAGATGCATTTAAAGTGTTGCCACATAAATGTCAGAACCTTTTTTGCTGAAAGGCCACCATATGGCCCAGTTAAAACAGATGGCATTAGTCTGTAATGTGGTGAAAACTTTGGCACCTCTGATGTGTTAAAGTTTCTGGCCACCTTTGTGAGTTTAGCTGAAAGTTGAAAATGATTTTCTTTAAAGAACAACCTCAGAAATGACAATGGTGTTGAATGACACTTGCCAGTTTTAACACATTGTGTGTGGTGACATGCAGAAAACCTTCACTTAAAGGGTTTTGTTAATGATGTAAAAAGTTTGACTGCATTTCAGAGTGCAGCAAAGGTTAAGACATTTGAAAGAATTTGTTTTTGTTTTTATGAACCATCAGGTATCTTAGTTTAAAAACCTTGGTTAGGTTTTCTACAGTGCTATGAGACACACAAACAAATACTTACAAAAACAGGATGACATAAAAATCAAAGGAAACTGTTATTGCTTAAATGTTGCTCTTTTATTGCTGATGAGACTAAAATTCATTAGCAGAAATACCATTAGACAAAAGGAGATATGAGACACTTTTGTCTCAGATTCAAATCCTTATAGTTAGTCCCAGCATTGAACTGAGAAAGCATTTACTCTTAAACGAGAAAGGTTTAAGGTTCCTGTCTTTTTTCAAATACAGGTAAACAGTGTTATTTTGGCAGATCTGTGAGGTTATTGAGATACTCCAGAAAAACTCAATACAAGAGGCTTTTGCTTAGGTATTCTACTGGTCAGATATTTCTCCTGAGCAAAATACTGCAGCATCTCATATGAAATAACTGAGCAGCAGATTTAAAGTAATGGTTTAGCAAAAATCAAGTTTACCAGAATATAAGTGAAGCCTAAATTCTGCTTTTTTGTGTGTAAAATTAGAGCTATGAGGTTATCTTGCCAGTACACACCAGAAGGCAATAGGCTCCCAAATATTTCCCATAAGTACTGGTCTAAAACTTTAGAAGAAAGATTAGAAAGCATTGAAATTAACATGTTTAAATCCTTTACAATACTATTCATTGAGGACTCATCGGTGCCCTGATGTCATGTTTCTGGTACAACGAGAAGCATAAAAAGTGATTGTGCTCCTCTTAAACTTGCCCCAACAGATAAGACAAAGCAATGGTCATTGTACTGGTCAGTATAATTAGCAAGTTAGCTTCTAATAACTTTAAAATCGAACATTTAACTTTTTATGAGAAGCCTCTAAGAAAGCACTACTATTTGCAGCAATCTGCTGTATTTAAGGAATCATTTTCATTGTAAATTACTTTATAGAGCACTGTTAACCCTGAGTGTGAAAGTGAATGTAAACTTGATGCAAACATTATATAGCATTACCCATTGATTCTATAAGCAGTGAATAAGAAGGTACTTAAAATATTAATATTTCTTTTTAAAATGCTGCTACATATGCATGGCTGTCTAAACTAAAAAAGATTGTCAAACTGAAAAATTTGAATATTAAAATATCTGTGGAAAACTGTAAATACTTGTAACAGAATAAAAAGATTTACAAAACAGCAAAATATAATCAATTGAGATATTTCAGAATTTAGTATTTGACATTAACTAGTGCAAATCTATCCATTTGTACAGTTAGTATGCATGGTTGAGTACAGTACTGTATTTTATTAGCCTAACTGAAGCAATTATAAGCCAGTTTTAAGCACACACAGTCCTGTGAACTGTAAAGGTATTGAAGAACTGATTAAAAATTAAATTAATCGACTAACTTAACAACTAATCATAACAGCTTTAGCAGCAAATAGATTTACTATAGTTCGCAACAACAATACCTTGGGTAATATGAGCAAATTACAAGCTTTAAAACATACATAGATTTAAATTTCTTAGAAACTGTGGAAGAGGGTAGAAAGCGGTCTAGATTAGTCTGATATTGAAAATATTATTCAACCCCTGTACAGTGTTGTGGATGTGTGATACACTCCTCCCCTTGTCTCTCATTTAAAACTGTGCTCTACTGTGTTTTCTGACAGTTTTCTATCATAATCAGCATTCACTTTTTAAACCACCTGTTTCTTTTTTAAAAAAAACAGTTTCTCTTTGATGGGACCAAACCACCTAATATTCACTTTTTATTTGTACTGATGAGCCTTAGATACTAACTACTGCATACCTGGAGCACTTCATAAGACCTGCCATTTTGGAGATGCTCTGATGCTCTGATGCATCTAGTCATAACCAGGTACCTTTCTAAAGTGCGCAGGTACTTATGTTTGCCTGTTTTTCCTACTTCCAGCACACCATCTTCAACGTACTACCTGATACATCCTACCCTTTGGCAGGTGCCACTGTAATGAGAAAAGCAATGTCGTAGCAATGTCCTGGTGAAGCCATTTTCCATGTTCGTCACTGACACCAACGAGATTTGTGGGGAAGAAATCCAAGTGTTAGTGGAAGGAATGAATCTTGATTGGCATGTTGCACTTCATTGTCTTGTATGCTTTGAGAGGTTTGTCTACCAGCTGAATGTTGGGGCTCTGTGATTGCCCAGAAAATTGTCAATAACGTCTTTAAAGGCTTTCCTGGCCATTTTTTCCGGCCCAACTTACAGATCTTCAAACCACTTGTCACTCATGTCTGATCTGGGGGCCAACAAAAATGCCCTCTTTGATCTTGGCATCAGTTATTCTTGGGAACATCTGTCCTAAATAACAAAAACATTCACTTCCTTGTTCATTGATTCACAAAATTCTTTATGAGTCACAGTTTTATGTAAAGTGGAGGCAAAAATATCTTTGCCGGGTCAACAAGCGATTCATGTGGCACATTTTTTTCTGTAAAGTGGACAGTTCTGTTAAGATAGTGTGACTCTTTGGCACAGCTGCTGCATTTACAGATAAAACAACAGTACTTTATACAGCTGATCTGCAGTCCTACTAACAGAGCAACAGCAGTTTTCAGGCTTAACTTTGACAAATCAATGAAGAGACGCCACTGAAACAGAGACTGTTGACTTTTGCAAAAAAAAAAAATTGTACCTGGTGACAGCAAACACCATCCCAGCAGCTCAGCCTCTGCTTTTGACAGATTAAAATCTCTGACCAAATCATTCAGTTCGGACTGTGTTATCTGATGAGCACGGATCAAAATCTGGGTCCATGTCACTGTCAGTACCCTACATTGCAGTTTCTTCATCTGGTTCGTCTACAGTCCAGTCCTCTTGGTTTTGGAATTGGAAGACTGTTGGGTCTCCTTGCTGAAGGCAGATTAGGATATTCACTTGACTTCTTGTTTTTGGCTGAGAAACCAGACACATTAGTCAAACAGAAGGAACAGTCCATCACATGGTCTTTCTGTTCTCGCCATATCATCGGAACAGCATCGTCTTTCGAGTGCCCCTGAGCCAGTCTCTCAGACTGACCACTCGTGTCGCACAGGGAATATGAGGTGCCCATTGCTTGTCTTGATCACCTATTTTCAGTCCAAATACAGGTGATGAGCTTTCTGCACAAGAGCAGTCATCGAACGTCTCTGAGGCACAAGTGTATATTCACCACAGATATAGCAGAATATAACGCGGCTGTTATGACATTGACAAGACATATCACCTGACACCATAACATCTATAGCATTAAGCTGGCTTAATGTTATATTTCTACAGATACTATATTTTACTATACTGATACTATACATACAGACTATCTATATTAACCAAATGAACAGGACTGGTGTATGCCACCTTTGTTGTTGTTGTTGTTGTTGTTGTTGTTGTTGTTGTTGTTGTTGTTGTTGTTGTTGTTGTTGTTGTTGTTTTTTACTGCTGTGCTTGAGAGACACCATCTACCGGAATCAAATTCCTTGTATGTGTTCACTCACTTACTTGGCCAATAAACACGATTCTGATTCTGATTCTGATTTATAGCAAGCTCGTCAGACCTGCCTAGACATGTCTAGGATGTCTTCTTCCAAAGAACAGCTGTCAGGACATGCCCAGGCTGCACAAACCGTTGTTGATAAGTCACTTATGGGAGCGAAAATTTTTGCATACAAATATAAGAAAAATCATGACAAAACTGAAGATTTATCTGAAATGGTACGTGATGAGTAAATTTTGATGTGATATTCATTATCAGCATCCAAAAATTTATAAGAAACACTCAACATTGTTCAAGAAGAAACACTGTTGTGCAGTGTAATGTCATTCACTCATTCAGCTGTCAGTTGTTCTGCTTGATCTGTGCAAATCTGACTTACAGAGTGTATTGGTTAAACTGTGTGGAGTATATTCATTAACAAGGATTTTCTGTTAGCTTGTATATTTAGTATGTTTTTTATAGTGGTTTATGTCTACTTGTGCCTCTGCTGAGCTGTGTAGTTGTTGCCTTTTTTGTTGTTCTATTGCTCTGTTGCTTTTATTTTTTCCAGGAGGCTGACACAGATGATAATCAGGGGTGTTTAGCGTTCGATGAGTTTTGTACCTTCTATAAGATGATCTCGACCCGGCGGGATCTTTATTTAATTATGCTCACCTACAGCCACCGTAAAGAGCACATGGACATAAATGACCTCACACGCTTCCTAGAGAGTGAACAGAAGGTGGGTCAAATCAGTTCCACTGACCTCTTGCATGTTATCATCCATTTAGCACATTATACATTTGAATTATTTAGCAAAGTGAAATATCTTTAATTGTTAAAATGTTATCAAAGTGAACATTTAAGAAAAAAGCAGAGAAAAAGGATGATCACTGTGATTATTTATAATCAAAATGTTTTAAATGAAATCATGCATCTCTTTTAAAGATGATGAATGTGTCTCGAGAATATTGCCAGATGATTGTAAACCAGTTTGAGCCGTGCCCTCAAAACTGTGCGCAGATGGTTCTGGGAATCGATGGTAAGATCCTTCTGTGCTGGTAATTTATGATAAGTTAGGAATACTTTGGGATAACCTTACATTTACATAATGTGGCCATACTGGAAATGAAGTCAGTTGGCAGTATATGGCCAAAATGATTAAAAACAAGTGCTTGTTGAACATTTTCTTCTGAGATTCAGTTCATTAACTGATGTGCCAATATTTTTCACAGTTGGGATAAGGGTCTTATGCTGGAATTCGGTGCTTTCCTTTCTTCATCCATAAAACATTTTGGGGTTTGAGTTGTTCTTGGGTTCCTTTGTGACTTCACACCCTATAGGGTGTTTTTTTTTTTTTATAAAACATCTTGCTATTGGTCAAGCATACTTGGAAAAATGGCCTTGAATTTGCTACATTTTGTACAAATGTAAAAAAAAAAAAAAAATCTGAATTTTAAGACATTTTACATTTGAAGACATTTACATATTTTCACATTTACGTATTTTTGCCACTCACAGATTGGATAATTTTTCCCAAATACATAAATACCCAAGTACTGTCTGTGTCTCATTTGTCTACTTAGCATCTCTTCATATAGTTTTATGGTCAGATGAAGTCAAATTTAAGAAGAAACAAACAATTCTGAAGGGTTCACACATTTTCAAGATCTTTTCCAGATTTTTGGTATGTTTTGACTAAAAATGGACAGAATGTCATGGCTAAAAGCAGGATTTGCAGCCATCTTATAGACTGAATCAATCTGCCCGTTGTTTATAGCTGTGGTCTAAATTAACACTAAGTATGTAATTATTGTAATGTAAAAATTATTTTTGCCTTCTTAGGGTTCACAAACTACATGCGAAGTCCAGCAGGGGATATTTTTAACCCAGAGCATCACAAGGTCAATCAAGATATGTCCCAGCCACTTACAAACTACTACATCGCCTCCTCACACAATACCTACCTGACCGGAGACCAGCTGCTGTCCCAGTCCCGTGCTGACATGTATGCTTACGTCCTTCAGGCTGGCTGCCGCTGTGTGGAAGGTCAGAACCACTCAAAGCTTCACAAAAAGCAAAGCGCTGTTTAAAATTTAAATTAAGATTAAAATCTGAAGTATGTACATTTAAACAGATTATGCTTAATAGCCACAATTGACATAGTTGCTGTATGCTAATATTAATTATCAATCATATATATATATATATATAAAGTACCTGCCCCATCGTGATTTTTGTTTTTACATATTTGTCACACTTTTGTCAAACAATTTTTTATATTAGACAAAGAAAACCCAAGTAAATGCAAAATGCAGTTTTTAAATTAAGATTGTATTCATTTAGGGGAAAAAGCCATCCCAACCTAATTGGCCATATATGGCCACCCCCCATTTGGTAAATCATGAATTAACTATGACCAATTAAAAAATATATTTTATTTTAACTAGCCACACCCACACCTGATTACTGCAAGACCTGTTCAATCAAGATATCACTTAAATAAAGATCTAAAAAAGCAAAATATCATGCCATAATCTAAAGAAACACATGAGAAACAAACTTATTGACATCAATACAATATCATTTCAAAGGGTTTGGTCCAGTGAACCATAATGGCCATTATCCACAAATTGAGAAAACTTGGAACAATGGTGAACCTTTCCTTGAGTGTCCAGTCTCCCAAAATTACTAGCCAATCGACCTCTCATTCAGGAGGTTACAAATAAACCAGAGCAACATCTAAAGAAATGCAGGCCTCACTTGCCTTAGTAAAGGTCACTGTTCATGATTCAACTATAAGAAACGGACTGGGCAAAAATTGGAGAGTTCCAAGGTGAAAACCACTGCTGACCACATTCTTAAAAACCTTGATGTGCTGCAACACTTTTAGGAAAATATTCTGTAGACTAATGAGACAAAAGTTTCTGGAAACTTTTTGTCCTATTACATCTGGCATAAAACTAACAAACCATTTCATAAAAACAACATCATACCAACAGTCAAGCATGCTTTGCTGGGTCAGGACCTGGACTTAAATCCAACTGAGATGCTTTGGCATGGCCTTAAATAGGCCATTCATGCAAAATTAATTCTGCACAGAAGAATCGGCCAAAATTCCTCCACAAAACTCTTTGCCAGTTATCTGAAATGCTTGATTGGTGTTACTTTTCACACAGGGCCAAGTAGGTTTGAATAGCTTCTTTTTTCTATATTTATGGCACTAAATAATTAGATTTATATTTTTGTGAATTCCCTTCAGTCACAACCCCCTTATTCCCCCTTTCTCTTTTTGCAGTGGACTGCTGGGATGGTCCTGATGGAGAGCCAATTGTTCATCACGGCTACACTCTTACCTCAAAAATTCTCTTCAGAGATGTTGTTGAGACAATCAACAAATACGCTTTTGCTAAAAGCATGTAAGATATTCAGAGCAGAATATTTTCTTCAGAAGAAACACTATGATGAAGTATTTCAGTCACTTGCCATATTTTAAATTGCAAAAACAACACCCATTCAGAATTTTTTTTACAATAAATTATTTATGAGACAATTGCCTTTTTAGTTTGCAGTAACAACATATAAAAATATTATTTGGGTAAAAAGTCTGCAAAACTGGAAAAACAACTGCCAAAAAAAAGCATTTCATCACCAGTAAATAGATGTTTGTTCATATATATATATATATATATACACACACTATTTTCACTCATCCATCAAAGTATTAAATTCAGGCATTCCAATCACTGATATGGCCACAGGTGTATAACTTAATTGCTGCCTCTACAAGCATTTGTGAAAGAATGGGTCGCTTTCAGGAGCTCAGTGAATTCCAGTGTGGTACTGTGATAGGATGCCACCTGTGCAACAAGTCCAGTCCTGAAATTTCCTTGCTACTAAATATTACACAGTCAACTGTGAGTGGTTTTATAACAAAGTGGAAGTGATTGGGAACAACAGTCACAAAGTGTTGGGCCACGTAAAACGACTTGTCGATTGCTACAGACCTCTAAACTTCATATGGCCTTCAAATTAGCTTAAGAACAATGTGTAGAGAGCTAATGGAATGGGTTTCCATGGCCGAGCAGTTGCATCCAAGCCACACATCACAAGTGCAATGCAAAGTGTCAGATGCAGTGGTGTAAAGCCTAGTCACTGGACTCTAGAGCAGTGAAGATGCATTCTCTGGAGTGACAAATCGCCCTTCTTCATCTGGCAATCTGATGAAAGAGTCTGGGTTTGTCAGTTGTCAGGAGAACAGTACGTATCGGACTGGACTGTGCCAAGTGTAAAGTTTGGTGGAGGGAGGATTATGGTGTAGGGTTTGTTTGTTAATTAATAACATGGGGATTTTTCTTTGCTTTATAAGAAGGTGACAACAGACAGTGTAGCTCAAAAGTGTGATTGGTCATTAATAATGTAATGGAGATATTTTTTCATCACAGATACCCTGTCATCATCTCCATAGAGAATCATTGCTCAGTGCCTCAACAGAAGAAAATGGCCCAATATCTTACTGAGGTGCTGCAAGACAAACTGGATTTATCCACTGTTAATGTCATTGAATCACGTCGTCTTCCTTCACCAGAGCTCCTCAAAGGGAAAGTTCTGGTCAAGGTGAGATATTTAAATAGCCCATATCATGAAATAAGTCCATGTGCAGAAACAGCCTATTTTGAATGTATCATTGTCCATGTCACAAAACCATGATGACATATATCTATGTAGAACAATAATAACAAGCTCTTCTTGCATAGTTATCATTCCATCTTGATATCAACCAGTATAGATACTCAACAAATACTTTCCTCTTGATACAGAGCCCAGGTACTGTTCACAAAGCCTGGAAGACCCTTGGATCTTTGGTCCTCATCTTACTTGACTTGGTTTTAACACTGTGAACAACCAGATGCTTATTTCAGCACTTTGGGCCCTGGCATCACTACTTTGCTTAATTCTCATTCTTTTTGTGAAATTGATCCTAAAAGATTCTCCTGCTTCAAAAAAACAAGGAGAATACAACACTTTCTGACTCTTTGACTGAAGTGAAGGCTGCTCAACTTCACATTCAAGACTTAAATGCTACAAGCTCTTTTAGCCCATAACTTCCCGAAGTTGTCCTGTGTCAAGAATCAGATACCAAGCTCCTTTTTTCACATCCCAGGCTTACACACTTGGACACAATCTTAGACATTTGATTGATGGGCTCTTGGCACGTCTTTCCTTAAAATGTGAGCATGTTCATAAACCCAAATCTCTTTCTCTCTGGTGGAATGAATATCTGCCAAAACTCTGCACTGCCTAGTCATTTGGGTCCTACAAGCTCAGAAGCATTTGTATATATTTTATTTCTGAAACATTGTGTGATGTTTCTTCAATTGTTTGCACTTATCCACTGTTCACCTGCTTAAGACAGCAAGTTCCACTTAATTAACTCTCCTCAATTTCTAGTATAGAAACATTAAACATTAAACATTAAACATTAAACTATAGTAAGTCACTTTTAGCTTATTTTGATATTTCAAAGTGCTTTCACTTGGCTTCCAATGTTGTTGTGAGTCTTCTAAATAATTACTTGTAAATTCTGGACTATGGAGACCCAATGCAGAAGATTTAGAATGTATAAAAAGTTCAAATCTGAAACAATAAATAAGATTTTAATCTTGTGCACTTTAGGGTAAAAAGTTACCTGCCAATATAGATGCAGATGCAGAAGAAGGGGATGTGTCTGATGAAGACAGTGGAGATGAGGAAGAGGATGAAGATGAACAAACAAATGAAGAGGTGACCCATGCACTGGTCTCATTTACTCATTCACCATTTTTTTGTCCATTATATTTATTGTGCCTTCATTTGATGCTCATTGTGTAATCAGAAAATCAGCTAGAATCTATTATACATAACTGTTAAAATAAATAAAAACTTTATTACTCTGATATTACTTACATAAGTATCTTCACCAAGAGAAACTGAATGAAGACCACGTTTATATGATATATTCACTGTTTTATGTTTCTTTCTTTTTGCAGTCTTTATTTTTTGATAATACTGTCATATTGCTATTGCAGTGGACCAACCACATTTAATGCTGACCTGCATAAGGTTTTACAGGCTTTGAATATTTGTTGATATTTACAAACTAGTTTTTCCTTTCACAATCACCCTCTTTTTCATTAACCATCATTATGCATACAGTCAAACCCTATTAGCTTGCCCCCTGTTATCTTGCCAACCTCGCCTTGTGCCATGAAAGGCAGCAGAACAGATTTCCATATGTCTGTCATACAGGGAAGTAGAATGTAATTGAATGCCTACTAAATGCTTTATGGTAATAATGGACTCTCTCGTGAGACACTGGCATTTGCTATATGCACGCTGCTTGTTCATGGTGCCAAATGCTACATGCTGCATGCTAACATGTCACTGGCTGTTAATAAAGCCTCCGCAGCATCATTACATGAATGAGTTAATCGTGCCTGAGTTATTAATGAGAAAGCAGCAGCGGCGACAGCAGTAGCAGCCGTAGCAGTAGCACTAGCATTAGCATTAGCAACAGTAGCAGCAGCAGCTGGCCTATAGAATTAGCATCACAGAGCATGTTGTAGACTACAGTGCTAACATGGTCCCAGGTTTGGTGAGCTATAGATGGAGAAATGCATACATCAGACACTTTGCACATTGTGGTGTGAGTGAGAGGCAAAATTGGCAGCTTAACAAGGTAAATAACATGGAAGGAAATCTGTTCTGCAGCCTGTAATGGCGAGGTTGGTGAGATAATGGTGTGTGTGGGGGGGAGATAACAGGGTTTGACTGAAATTATGTACATAAATACTATTGTAATAAATTAATACTTTATTCTAATTATTCGTACTAGTACTATAACATTTGAATAATTACCTAAAACACAGACCTAGTGTTTTTATTTAGGCATCTGTAATATGTGTCTCTGCGTGTTAGACAGAACAGAAATCTGTTAGCTGACCTAACAGAACTCGAATGACAGTTGACCAGTGTCTCTTGCACTGATGCTACATTTTGAGGGACAGCCCAGGCAGTGTCTGTGTGATATGATGTAGCTTACTTTTTCTCATAATTAATCCAGCAGTGCTCACTGAGATATCCAAACATCATAGCTTCACAGTCTAACCAATGACCCTTGAATTAAGAGGGTCTTTTATCCATAAACATTTATAATGATTCACCCGTAGAGATCAGTTAAGTCAACTGTATCATTAGGGCAGCATATGTAATTCATTTAAACCTGCAACTTCAACAGTGTAGAGGTAAAATTCTTACGATTTTTACAAATTATTTACAAATGAGATACAGCAGCACAGTGTTATTAGTTATCCAGACCAAATTTGAACTTGTACTTGCACAGCTTTACCTTAATTCGTTGACCCTAATATCAGTTGTATGATATATTGAGATTATTTATGTCTGTAATCTTGTACTATATCTATGCTTTAATTATAGCTACAGTTCTCAGCAGCTATAAAGTATTATCTCTGTTACAGAACCCAGTTGGTGGAGCTGAAGCGGGTGAAGAACCAAAAAAACGATCGAGGAAGTTCATGGGCAGTTTTAGACGAAAGGTCACCTTCTTTCTGTATTAGCTGTTTTTAAAGCTCTAAATTTAATCTCAACTTTTTACACACATTATATACTCTAGCAAAGTGGTTTTCAAACATAAACATGTGGACTTTCTGGGTAGCCCTGAAGGTGGCTTTGCAACATTAGGCTGCAATATGATTATTAAGGAAACTGGAGCAACTATTTACAATGTATAAGTTTTGCATATAGATTATGCCATTTTTATCAAATGTCTATTTCAGAATAAAAAACGAGTGAAATTGAAAAAGCGTCCCATTCTGAGTGACTCAGACACAGATCAGGAAGGCCCCAGCGATAATCACAACAAATCCATCAATTATGGCAAGTGAGTATACCAGAATGTACAACACTGCGAAAAACATTTGTGTCAACTTGAATGAATGCATTTAGTGCATAATCTTAGACATTTTTATACAAATACTTGTGTTTGAATAATTGAAATTGGTTTTAAACTTATGTATGAATTTTCTTAAAGTTTCTAAATTTTTTAATAATTTAAACTTGAAAGAAAAAACAACAACAACACCTAACCCATCTTACCACCAGCAACTTCAGCACGGTGCTGGTCAATGTGGGCATCTTTCATTAATTAGGCATTAATCATGTTTATAGTGTTCGGGCAATTGGCAATGAATAAAATGAGAAACCTGCAGTGTTTAGCAGACTTTACTTTACCTTTAGTGAGTCTTTGTTCATACTAACATGGATACATCTGAAAACATTTTACTCAGTTTTGACTTTTTGCCCACATAACTCTATCTTTTTTGTCGTCACATTTTATTTTATTTTATTTTATTTTTTACAGATTAACCTAGTGTGTCCTTAACAGTGTCCCTGTGTACATTCAACTTGCTGTATCAAATATTTCCTTGCTGTTTCAGAGCTTAGGGCTTTACACAAAACACACACACACACAATCACACAAAATCACACGCACAAAACAACAAATTTGTCTGTCCTCATTTATGTTCAGTCCCATCAGATATGTTGCAAGACACAGGAAAATATTTCAGAAGCCTAATATCACTAGCACTCTTATATAGAAGAAACCTTTCCAAGCAAAGGTGTATACAAATTTCTGTGTCACTGTAAACAGTGAAACTTGGGAAATAATCTGAATTCCATTTGATGCACTTGCCAGACTAAAATAAAACGTGTATTTTGCTCTTAATTCCTACAGACGGAGAAAGACAATGAGACTCTCTCGGGCCCTCTCTGACCTGGTTAAATATACCAAATCAGTGCGGGTTCATGACATTGAAACTCAGGGTAAGATTAGAATTATTGTTACTATGTGAAACAAATATCCAAAATGCTTAAAAGTGTTAATAAATATTGAAGCTTAACTAGGAATTACTGGCAACAGATAATTATGGAATATAATTTTGTCTCAAACTTCTTGTTATTACAAAATTTTTGCAACGTGGAAGAAATTATTTAAATTGACCAATTTTGGTATCTACTTTAAAAGTATTTAATTATTTTACTTATTTTGTAAATGTAAAAAATGTATAACAAGGAAATTTTAACTTCTGAACCATTACAAATGTACATGTACATAGTTCACTTATGCCTTAATGGACTTCTCTGTGTGTTCTAGCGTATATGTCCAGTTGGCTGGTGTCTTCTCTGAATGAAAGCATCTCCAACCAGATCCTGCAGTTTAAACCAGGTCAGTTAGTGCGGTTCAACCAGCGGCAACTTCTACGTGTTTATCCTTCCAATTATCGTGTAGACTCAAGCAACTTCAACCCTCAGCCGTTTTGGAACACAGGATGTCATTTGGGTATGTTTTATACCTTTTTTATTGATGGATCTGTTTTTATTTTTTGTTTGCTTGCTTGTTTATTTTTCTTATATTGGCAAGTCCTGCAGAATTAATAACTGCATCTAGTTTTGATGTTTAAGGCCAGAACCAGGGTGCACTCTTATTATAGTATATTGTATTAATACAGCTATACATATATGGGAAAGTGTGGATACCCTTCTAACTAGCGGATTCAGCTGTTCCAGCCAAACTCATTGCTAACACATTAAAGCATACAGTCTCCAGTTACCATCAATAAACATTTCCAGTAGAAAGGGTTGTACTGAAAAGCTAAGTAAACATTCCACTGTCATACATCCAACAACTATGGTAGGGCAAAAAAGATTCTGCAAGTTGTCCCACTTAAAAAGATGAGAGTCTGTAATGTTCATCATAATTACACTTCAACTGTGAGAGACCGAATGTAAAAAAAATCCAGGAAATCACATTGTATGATTTTTAAAGAATTTATTAGTATAATGGTGCAGAAAATGGTCAATAACAAAAGTTCACCTCAATACTTTGTAATGTTACCTTGGTTGGTCAAACATTTCCTGTAGGTCTTCACCAGGTTTGCACACACTGTAGCTGGTATTGTGGCCCATTGTTTCATGCAGATCTTCTCAGGAGCTGTGATGTTTTGGGACTGTCGCTGGGCAACACAGACTTTCAACTCCTTCCAAGGATTCTGTATTGGATTGAGGTCTGGAGACTAGCTAAGCCACTCCAGAACCTTAAAATGCTTTTTATGTAGCCACCTGGATGGTGTGTTTGAGATCATTGTCATGCTGGAAGATCCAGCCACTTTTCATCTTTAATGCTCTCACAGATGTAAGGAGGCTTTTGCCCAAAATCACACCATACATGGGCCCATTCATCCTTTCCTTAATACAGATCGGTCCCTCTGCCCCAAAGCATAATGTTTCCACCTCCATGCCTCACAGTGGGTATGGTGTTCTTGGGATGCAATTCAGCATTCTTCCCCCTTCAAACACGGTTAGTGGCATTTATACCAAAGAGTTCCATTTTGGTCACATCTGACCACATGACATCCAGATGGTCTCTGGCAAACTTTAGACAGGCCTGGACATGTGCTGGGTAATCAGGGAGACCTTTCAAGTTCTGCAGGATTTTAATCCATGATAATGTAATGTGTTACTAATAGTAACCTTTGTTACTGTGGTCCCAGCTGTCTTCAGGTCATTGACCAGTTTCCATGTGTAGTTTTCTGCACCATTATACAAGTAAATTCTTTAAAAATCATACAATTTGGTTACCTGGATTTATGTTGTACATTATGCCTCTCACAGTTGAACTGAACCTATGATGAACATTACAGATTCTCATCTTTTTAAGTGGGACAACTTGCAGAATCGGTAGCTGCCAAATACTTTTTTGCCCCACTGTAAGTTTGTCTTATATCTGTCTGTTAGACTAGCTTAGGTCAACCCTACA
Organism: Lepidarchus adonis; assembly: GCA_037576955.1. Classification (NCBI taxonomy): domain Eukaryota; kingdom Metazoa; phylum Chordata; class Actinopteri; order Characiformes; family Lepidarchidae; genus Lepidarchus; species Lepidarchus adonis. The sequence continues at coordinate 21,511 of JBBIGC010103069.1, forward strand.
GACCTAAGGGTTGGGAGAGTGCAGCAAGAAACCTCATATTTTCATTGAATGATAGCAAATCTCCACAGATATGATACAATATCTAGTAGAAAGCCTTCCCACGAAGACAGTTATTGCTTTGTAGTGAGATGATCAACACACATATAATTCTGCATAGTCCACAGTATCAAGAAATGTCACCTGAAATACATCAGTTCTGTGAATAAATGAGTTACCTGGGCTAAGCTAGATAAAGCATATGCTGTGGTTAGAGGAGCCCATGTTTCAGCTTGTTTTTGGGAAAACTGATGTTGAGTTCTCCAAGCCAAAAACAAAATGGATCCATCCAGACTTATCAGTGAAAGCTGCAAAAGCCAACATCTGTCATAGTACAGGGCACCACCGACACTTTAGAGAGACACTCTGGGCATTTTAGAGACATATACTGCAATCAAGGCAGTATCTTTTTCTGGATATTCCATGTCATTTCAGCAAGCCAACGTCAGGCCACTCTGTACTCTCTACAACTTTATAGACATAGAGTGGACAAAAAATTCCACTTACAAACAAACCTTAGTTCAGATTAAACTACATTTAAAAGGAAAAGTGGTGTAACACGGTGTTGAACATGACTCAGTCCCAACTTCCTGGTTGCAGAGCAAATTCTAAATTTGTTTCTGTTTACAAATTGATTATTGTTTCGTGAAGACATGAGACATTTTTTCTTTGTACTTTGACAAATAAGCTAACAAAACACATATTCTTGTTTGTATTGCTTTTTACAAACTGTTCCAGCCTTTCCTTAACTGGTAGGAAAAACCTGGGCAGGGGAAGTGTGTGAACAGCGCATTCTCCTTTCCACATCCTCAAATGATGTGCCCTTGGGCAAGGCACTTTACCCCAAAACTGCCCCTGGGCACATGTGTGCGGCACACTGCTTGTGTGTGGGTTCCTCATTATCCATGTGTGAAGGAGGAATTAAATGCTAAGGACATATTGAATACTCACAATGTGTGTGGGCAATCACAATATTTTTACTGACTTTCTCTTTCTGAAAATGGACTTTGTAATGATGTAATATTGGAATTATATTATAAAATGTGTCTCTTTTGTCTTTTCAGTTGCACTAAATTACCAAACAGAAGGCCGAATGCTGCAACTGAATAGAGCCAAATTTGCTGCCAATGGAAATTGTGGATATGTACTAAAGCCTAAATGCATGTGCAAAGGTGAGATTAAAGATTCTCTAAACAGTACTATCATCAAAAAGGAATAGCATAATATATTATTCATAAGTTTTATATGTATGTTTTATCCTCTCCTCTACTGGATGGAAACACTTTCAGGTGCCTTTAACCCCATGCTAAGTGACCCATTACCAGGACACAGAAAAACACAATTAGTGCTGAAAATAATTAGTGGTCAGCAGCTACCCAAACCAAAAGACTCCATGCTAGGGGACAGAGGAGAGGTATGTTCACACTAACTGCTGTTAATGATTAATTTAAAATATCACTTGATTATATAAATGATCAATATCCTCTTACTTATTTTGTTACCTGCAGATTATCGATCCCTTTGTCGAAGTGGAGATCATTGGTCTACCTGTAGACTGCAATAAGGAGCAGACGAGGGTAGTGGATGATAATGGTGAGTTGGACAATATTTACAATTCAGCAACAGAAAGCTGAAAAAATATATTGCTATTTGTCAAGACCAAATCATTCATACATAAACTTGACGGTATTAGTTCACATTAACTTCCACTCCCCTCATAAACACTTTGTGAACCTCACTGTCTCCAGTAAATGAAGCTGTCAAACAGACACAGTGAAGTCTGTGGAGGTGTGCTCAAGGGGAAAAGTGGCCAATCATGAGAGAGACAATGCTTCCTTGGTTCTCGCACAAATTGTCAAAAGTCAGATCTACGTGAGCAGAAATACTACTAGTTTGAGCAGAAATACTCTTAGTTTGAGCAGAAATACTCTTCGCGCGAGCAGAAATACTCTTCAAGTGAGCAGAAATACTCTTCCCCCAAGCTGAAATACTCTTAATTATTAAAAAAGTTTTTGTGATTGTGTCACATTGGAAAATGGAAATACAGACCTATCGTCTGGTCAAGCATTGTGAATCACATTTAATTTGCTATAGGTAAATACCTGATGGCATATGTTAAAAACCCATGTCTCAGGGGCCAGCACTGCTTAATTGTGAGACACTAACTTTATCCATTTGTAGTCTGTTTGGAGGAAACAGACTTACTTTTACTTTCAGCTAATAGCTTGGAGCATATTTTGATTTTGTGAGGACACAACAGGTTCCGCAGATGAGCTGAAAATGAACTTATAAGGGTATCTCCTCCAAATTATTGATAACTTGCAGATTCAATGCAAAAAGCAGAGGCCAACTGGACAAACTTTCTTGACCAAAAATAATTTCCATTCATGTTAAATAAAGTGCTGGTGATGGTTTTGCTGAAATAATTTCAAATGATGTACCATTATAGAATATATCCTACATCTAATATGTGTGTGTGTGTGTGTGTGTGTGTGTGTGTGTGTGTGTGTGTGTGTGTGTGTGTGTGTGTGTGTGTGTGTG
>JBBIGC010103269.1:2342-17570 GCA_037576955.1 Lepidarchus adonis
ATACAGCAGAACAACCTCTCGTTTAATTTAAAGTGTGGTATTGAAGAGCATCAGTGTGTCTGATCTCATACAGCAGAACAACACCTCGTTTAATTTAAAGTGTAGTATTGAAGAGAATCAGTTTGTCTGATCTCATACAGCAGAGCAACTCCTCGTTTAATTTAAAGTGTAGTATTGAAGAGAATCAGTTTGTCTGATCTCATACAGCAGAGCAACTCCTCGTTTAATTTAAAGTGTGGTATTGAAGAGCATCAGTGTCTGATCTCATACAGCAGAACAACCTCTCGTTTAATTTAAACAGGCAATTGAGGACATGCTGGGCACTTGGGAAATGGGCAAGAAATGTGTTTACGTCATTCTGGGGACAATGCAATTGTCAGTTGTTGAGCACATGCAGTTGTGCTTATAAGTTTACATACCCTGACAGAATGTATGATTTCTTAACCATTTTTCAGGGAAAATGAATGATAACGCAAACTGTTCTTTCTGTGTTTGGCTGAAGCCATTTATTATCAATCAATTGAGTTTACTCTTTTAAAATCATAATGACTGCAGAAACTACTCAAATGGCCCTGATCAAAAGTTTACACACCCTGGCGATTTGGTCTGATGACATGCCCGCAACTTGACACAAACAGGTTTGAATGGCTATTAAAGGAAACTATCTTCAGTAATGTTAACTTTGAGTCCTGTGGCTTAGGAATGCTATTAGGCCTAAGCTTGCTGTGTTGCATAATGCTTCCTGTTGTGTATGAAACTTTTATGATTAATGAACAAAAAAAAGCTTTAGTTTTAGTAGCATAACAATGATTCTAAACTGTGGCTACGTAAAAAGCATTTCAAGGTTCTGGAGTGTTCTAGCCAGTCTCCGGACTTCAATTTAATAGAAAATATGTGGAGGGAGATGAAAGTCAGTGTTGCCTAGCGACAGCCCCAAAACATCACAGCTCTTGAGAAGATCTGCATGGAAGAATGGGCCAAAACACCAGATATAGTGTGTGAAACCTGGTGAAGACCTACAGGAAACATTTGACCAACAAAATTACATTACAAAGTATTGAGGTGAACTTTTATTAGACTGAATACTTATTTTCTGCACCTTTATACAAATAAATTCTTTCAAAATCATACAATATGATTTCCTGGATTTTTTTTTTTACGTTCTGTCTCTCACAGTTTGCGACTTGCAGAATTGGTGGCTGCCAAATACTGTTCTCCCCCACTGTATATACAGATAATATTTAAGAGCTCTGTTGTACACGTGTCTAATTCATCTAAACAGCATCAAAACAAATGATCAAATACAGATTTTGCTTATTTGCTTTCAGAACAATACTGTTGTCCTGAAAACCTGTAGTGGAATAACTATGAACAGTGGGTGTGTTGAGTCACAGACCATCCCTTACACCAGAATTTCCTCTTTGCATCAAAACTGATTTAGCATTTTACTTTCTGACCTATTTCTCCAAGTACAATCTTCTCTTGCTTTCCAGGGGACTCTTCTGAAGACCAGAGGCAAAGAATGCAGCCAATGAACACTGTACAACCATCCACCAATGTCATTGTGCAGCCGTGGAAGGTGAGTTCACACTACGCTGCACTTAAAATATCCAACAAATTAGTCATTGAAGAAAGAATTTCATGTACAAATGCATATATATGGTCATGCATAATAACAATAAATGTACTGTGTTAATACTGTATTACTTACTAATGAACTACAGTGTATTACTAATATAATGTATTAATTCCTGAGGGGAAATTATTATCTGCATTTTACCCTTTGTTCACCTGGCGCTGTGGAGTGATGCCCAGGGAGCAGTAGGTGGTTAGTAGGTCAAGGGCACTTGGTTTTCAGGAATCAAACCCACGACTCTTCGATCACAAACTCGGTTCTGCTGCCATTACAAGAAGTACAATTACAAAACTTAATATTGTAATTAACATTGCTGTGTGCACTTGAAAATGTAAAAAAAAAAAAAAAAAGGTACTCAGTAAAATTTGTATTGATTAATACAATTAATAAGGAAAAATAAATACATTAGATATTATGAAATATATTAGTTTAAGGAAAAAATACATTTAGCAAAATCGCAATTTTTGGCATCTCAGCACTTTGGTAATGTAACAGCTAGAAGTCTTTTCCTGTAGCGCTTGATGTTCGAGATTAGAACGTATCCTGTTGAAAGAAAAGACTTGCCTTCTGAATAGTTTATGGTCGGTCTTTTCTGACCCCAAAATGATACAAACATCTAAACACGTGTGTTGTTCTAGGCAGATTCACTACAGCGCTGGTTGTTTAGATTATTTACCTAATGAGGATATGGACGTTGTATCATTTCATTCTTGTATCTCCATGTGGAAGAAGTAGTAATGGATATGGCCGCTCTATTGTCCCATTGAAACGGGATTCACATGGTGTTAGCATAGCTTCATCAAATTAAGAGATTAATTAATTCTCAAGGACTCTGAATAAAATCCCCAGCTCAGCAAGAACGCAGGCTTACGATATTAATTTGTGGTGCACTTCCTGACAGGAGCAGCAGGACTGGGCTTAGTGGTGCTGATGGAGGCTTTGAGGACTCTCAGTCCAGACTGCTGGTCCAGGCGGCTCTCACACTGCTGTGTGGACGGCAGGTGCTGGGTGGCTGAACTGAAACTCAGGGGCCAACACACACTGTCATTGGCCACACTCTTCCAGCACTGACCATGCCTCAGACCATATGGGCGATGAAAGACTGGCAGTCACTAAGCTTAGACTTCATCCATGATAGGGTATTGTCAAGGCCTCCAACATTGTGTGTGTGTGTGTGTGTGTGTGTGTGTGTGTGTGTGTGTGTGTGTGTGTGTGTGTGTGTGTGTGTGTGTGTTTTCTGGGCAGCAGGACAGTGAATAGAACAGATTGCACTGCACTATGTTTTCCCCAACACGACAAATTGAAGAAAATAACAGATTATCTTCACTTACATCACACTTTCATAAAATGAAATTAATCATATTCTCTATGACCAGAATTAAATGCGAATATTTAGTCTGATTTCAATTATAAGAAGTTAAAAATGTGTTTAGTTGGCTTTACATTTTTACATCAAATGTTTATTAAAATAGAACAAAGACAACAAACCTCAGTCAAATAAGAATGAGGAGAGGTTCACCACTCTGTTAAAGGCCGCATGAGCATATATTTTCATAATTTATGGTTCATAACATTGTTAAAATATTTTATTATCTGTATTCGGTGGAGAAGGGTTTAACCCACGGGTCGACCGATTATTGGCCAGGCCGATATTAGGCATTTTGCTGATTATTGGCGTCTGGGTTTAATTTTGACCATCACTGATCTAATTACCAAATAGTTACAAAATAAAAATACAATAAATAAATAAAATGAAATAAAAATGAAAATAAAATTAAATAATTCCTAAACTCGGATAAACAGCAGAAAATTCTCATAATAAATAATATAGCCATCTTAAATTATATAAACATTGTAAGACTATGCACAGGCTACAGAGATACTCTGCATAGAATCTTTTTCTAATTTTTATCTATTTTCTCTGTAGAAGAAGGATTCTACAATGTATTTTTTCTAGCATTCTTTACACTTACATTAATTGGAGGCTAAACAAAAACATGAATCATTAGAGCATCTTTTCCAGAACTTTCTTTGGTGGGCATACACATTGCGTTTAGGTTTTCCCAGATGAAAGAAGATCAGTGTTTAAGATACAGACTGATATCTGTGGTTGTGGCTAATGCCGTCAAATATATTCTAAAACAAAATTTAGCATTGCCATTTATCAATTTGACCACTGCTACAACCTCTAGCTACTGATCAGCCAATAGGGATGCAGCATGAAATCACACTGACCAATGAAAGGCCTCTGTTCTGTTTTCGTTGTTTACCGCTATAGAGGAATGGTGACGTGTGCTGTAGCCTATGATTCAGTTGGTGTTCTCATTGCATTCATTGTCTACAGTGAATATAAAAAGTGTACACACCCATATTAAAATGCCATTTTTGTGATGTAAAAATACATGTGCCCACAAAACATCATTTTCAGATTTTTCCATTTTTTAATGTGACCTATAACCTGTACAATTCAACTGAACAACAAACGCATCTTTTAGTGGAAAGAAATATGTACAATAAGCAGGTTTTATAAGTGAACATACCCTTAAACTATTACTTTGTAGAAGCACTTTTTAATTAAATTCCAGCAGTCACTCTTCTTGGGTACACACCTGCCATCATGAAGACAAAAATAAAGTTCTGACATTTGCTCAGTTGCCTGCTACAGCAGAAGCCAAGGTTCACGAGCTTCAAAAGCATGAACGGGATCTGTTTGTGGATAGGTATCCATAAGCAGAAGGGTACAATATTGTATATTTTTTGGAACACAGTTAAGATGGTCATCAAAAAGTTGAGAAAATATAGGACAGCAACTGGTCAGAGAAGCTGCTAAGAGACCTACAGCAACAACAAATGAGCTGCAGGAATTTCTGGCAAGTTGTAGTTGTGTACTACATGTGACCATGTGATCTTCATATGTCTGGAATATGGGGCAGGGTTGCAAGAAGGAAGCTTTTTGTTACAAAGGAAAAACATCCAGGCCTGGCTAGAATTTGCAACAATAAAAAATGAGGTTTCTAAAAAGCATGTGGGGAAATGTGTTCTGGTCTGATGAGGCCAAGATTTAAGTTTTTGACCACAATTTCAGAAGGTATGTTAAGCGCAAAAACACTTTGCATGATTAAAAGAACACCATACTCAGTGAAGCATGGTGGTGGCAGTATCGTGCTGTGTTTGAGCTATAATATATATATATATAATTTTTATTTTTTTACCCGCTAACATTTGTTTTTCAGTTGTTGTACAGGTCACCATTAAAGGAATTATTTATTATTTTTGTTACATCACAAAAACCTGGCATTTTAACAGGGGAGTGTACAGTTTATATATTATATTTTTTTTATATTCACTGTACCTACATGAAGATTGATGTACCCACGTTAATTAGATCCATGTCAAACAGATGCCTGCAATAAATTAATTTGTTGATGTCTAAAATTCATAAAATAGAAATATTCACTGCCATTTTAAATGACAACAATCAAATAACGACTGACTATTCAGTAGAGTGAATCCTGCAGAGTTACAGTCAATGTAGCATGAACGTATGAAGCATGAACATTTTAAAATTGTGTGAGTGGTCTCATTACATTAAAAACATCAGTTCATCATTTATATTTTATATTGTACAAACAACTTCTGTAAACTCCTACAATATTTGTATATGTTTTACAACCACTGTATATTAAATTTGTCTATAATGTGCAATTCAGCTCTACCCACTTCACTCCTATTTGACATATATAATCCACTGTACAGATCTATAATCTGTATATATACCCCTCCATAATCATCACTGTTCTGCACTTTCATTGGCTCTGTATTCTACACAATAACAAAGTTGAATCTAATCAAATCTAAAACTGATCCATAAAGATTTTACTCTAGTATGGGTTTGGTTAAATGGGTTTGGATGCAGTTCATGCGTTTGTCATTTAAACAGTGTTATTTTGTGTTGAGATGCAGTTATTCAGGTTTCTTTTACTTATGGACTAGTTGTTGACATGACTTGCTGAAGCACCTGCTTTTAGTTGGTTGGTTGGTTGAACGGTTGATTGGATGGTTGTTTGGTTGCTCAGTTGGTTGATTGGATAGTTGGATGGTTAACTGTAAACACAAATCATTTCTATACTAATATAATCTTTTATTGACCTATCGTAATATAGAAATTATTTTAGTCTTTACAGTCAACCATCCAACTATCCAATCAACCATCCAATCAACCAATTACACTGCAGTGTTCTTAAGGCCTAGTCTACTACAGGATGTTATTTTTTTCTTTCCTTTAGCCCAGAACCTTTTGCTGTTACATAACAGCACAAACTGTAGTGGGGGTCTCACATGACCCACAGTAGAATTGCCTCTTTGAATTACAGACATTTTTGACATTTCCTCTTTTCATTGTGGAGTATAGAACATTTTTTTGTCATTCAGTTTCATATTTGACCTTAATTACATACAGAGTAATGGCAAACATCTGAATCCCTTCACCCATTAATGGTGTTAAACAAGTCTCCAGAGTGAACACGCATGTAACAGATATATTTGTGTCATGTAAAATGGACAACAACTGGAAATAAGTTCAATTCCACCGCGAGCTAAGACACAACGATTGGCCTGCTGCCCTCAACGGCTATTCCCCTATAGCCGAATTTATTAACCAGCCCTCAGGGACCCCCAGCGGAAGTTTTCCTCAGTCTCTGTGTTGAGACTTGGGTTAAAGCAGAAATGTGGACTTTCTGGGGGATTCTCAGGACCAGTTTTAAGAGTGAACATTAATAAATGAACGAATTGAAAGAGAAATAGTCCAGAATGACTTGGAATAATGGGTTACATTACATTGACTTGCACTAGACCAATTACTCTATATTTTCCTTATTTAATTTTCTTCTTGAGATCCATTTATGATCTATAAGTGGGTTTGTGTATCACAAAGAGGTGGGACTTTTATTTTACATCACTATTTCCATCTCCCCTCAGAGGTTTTACAGGCTTTTTTCTTTCTCAATGCCTGCCCTGTATTGAGCCTCGTTCTAAAAGCCTCAGACTGAAAAACTTGGTAACATTTACAGCTTTTCTGTTGGATCGGACCCCTACCCTCATTAGAGAGCTGATTGGGCCCTTTTATTCTGTCCGAACCTGACGGAGCAGTGACCGAGCCCGACCCGAACCCGACTGGAATTTTAATGTTGGGCTGAAACAGCCGTTGCTAAGTGATTATAATGATCACAAACTAACAAGCTAATCATACAAACTAACAAGTAAACTTTCCTTCATATTCTGTTTTGAATTCTCCCGATAACTATTTCTTTCGTACGTTTCCCATGATGCTTCAGCTTTGACTACGGCTACTGAATGTCATGGCTATGCAAACAAATCCCAGTGTACAGGGAAAAAGCAAACGATCCAGCGTGACGTAGTGTACGCCCTACTTTTAATTAACATTAAAAAGTCTTGTATCTTTTTAATTATCAAATACTTTTTATTTTGCATCATATGAGACTTTTGGAGCTTCACTGTGTAGCAGCCTTTACTATTTTTATGATCAAAAGTTTTTTGTACTGAAGCGACCGAACACAAACCCAAATAACCATTGTGAAATATTTGTCAGAATCCTTGGGTGCCCATGGTCTTTGTTATTGATTTAATGATTCACTCAACTACTATAGACCTGGAACAGACCTCCAGATGACAATAAGACCGTCGGATCCTTACGCTCCTTATATTCCACCCTCCGGGATGGATGCTCACTTCACCTGTCAGTGGTGTTAATGGAGTGTCTTATTAGTTTATGCCCCCTGTAGACTGTAGACTTGTGCAAAAAATGTGCTTATATCATGATGTCTGTCTCGAAACACAGAACTTTTCATACCTGGTGACAGCAAACACCATTCCTACAGTCTTGAACCCAGCAGCTCAGATTTTGCTTTTGACAAACCCAAATCTCTGAACAAATTGTTCAATTCGGACTGTGTTATTAGATGTGGATCGCCTGATGAGCACGATTCAAAATCCAGGTCAATGTCACTGTACGTACCCTGCATTGCAGTTTCTTCATCTGGTTCATCTAAGCTCCAGTCCTCTGGTGGTTAGGGAATTGGTAGACTGTCTTCATGTGGCATGGGTCTTATTGCTGGAGGCAGATTAGAATATTCAATTGACTTCAGTACGTGATGGGTAAATTTTTATGTGATTTTGGTAATCAGCGCTCAAAAATGTATAAGAAACACACAATAGTGTTCAAGAAACAAAAACTTTGGTGTCCAGTGAAAAAACGTTTGAAAACATATTGCTGGCAAAAATAATTGATGTAATATTAAATTGTGAGGACACTTGTGATTTACACCCCATTACTAGAACGCAAAAGCAATACGGCCGCTGCATTTTGTATAGCTTTAGACTTTTTAGAGGAATTATTAAAGCTGGTAAACAAAGCGTTGATGAAACCAATGCATGAACAATATTTTCCAAATCAGCTGAGGAAACAATGGGTCTCAGTTTTAAAGTTTAATAAATGAAAGGACATTACGGGGACAGCTAAATGTTGCTGTCGCTATATTTTAGACTTCTAAGACCTAGCAAGCCAATAACCAACCACTCTACTTCTGGTATCAGCTTCTCTCATCAGTTAACCACCAACACGTTTTCACATGGATAATATTTATAGCATGCATGCCAAGCGGCTCTGCTAAAGTATAAAATCTACCTGATTCTCCTTATTTATAATCTTTTATTGTTATCCCTATGTATTTAGTGACCTTTATTACTATTATTGCAGTGCCCAAATTGCTCAAATGGCAGTATCTCATTCTCCATCTCTGACCCTACAATTCAACCCTGTGTCTTTTATATTTGCATATTTCATAGTTAAAGATGGTTAGCTCTCTTTTCCCTGAACGTTATTTATATTAGACATACAATACATACATACATACAATTATAGGAATATGCAGATGGGGTATGTTTATACAACCACTGAATATTTGGCTCTATTATACATATTACATTTGTTTATACTCTACATACGACCTGCTATTTATATTTAATTTATTGTACATATCTATTATATGTGTAACTTGTCGTCAATAATCAACAACACTGTACACACTGTATCAGAGCATCAATATACTGCACTTTTGTGTAATTTCTAGTATTTTTAGATGCTGCATTTTTGGTTCTGTACTCATACTCTTCACAATGACGTGTTGAATCTAATCTAATTTGAAATACCAATGATCATTTGGTTTTTCCATGATGTGGGCTTTTTAAAAACCACCCTCTAACAAAGTTTCTCCCTTTTCATGCAACATTTAGATAATTTACCCATTACAGCAATGCAGTATAATTGTTCTTGCATTAAATTTTTTATTTTTAGGGGCATTCTTCACCTGCATCTATGTTTTAAATGGCACAAATGTTAAATACAGGGGGTCTTCAACTTACATACCTGACTTAAGAAGACTTAAGTTCCCAGATAGTATGAGAATGTTCCACTTCTAGTTCATGTTGTAGCACTTGCTGTATTCATTTAAAGTACTGCATTACTTCTGTAGTAATTACTGATGAGTAGGAAAGTCCTGGCTTCTTTCTAGCTCTTCCAGATAGTAATATTCCCTGTATAGTTCATGCTGTAGTTCTCGCCGTCTATATTTAATGACTAGGAGGAATGTGTTGAACTTCGTTGTAGTTCTCACATCAGTGTTGTTTGATCAACGTTTGATTGTTCCTGTAGCTGGAAGTCGCTTTGAATTAAGCATCAGCCAAATGAATAAATGTAAATGAAATTATTAAAGAAATGCTGCTAAATGTTGCTACAGAGCTACATGTTGAAAGCATGTTAAGAAGAGCACTGTATTGCACAGTTCCTGCACTTGTGAACATGTTTAAAGTGGAGGACAGCACCTGCAATTCCTTCCTGATGTTGCAGGGCTGTGAACAGATCTTCCTCTGCGTAACAAACACTGATTTCGAAAACGGGTATGAGAACGAGAAACCAATAATGAAGCAAACACTTCAGTAGACGACTCACTTGTGACCTGTGAATCACGATGGCCTACCCGACAAAACTGTGTTCAGTTAGTTCAAGTTCACGGTGAAAAGAAAACCAAAGACTAGCGCAATTAGAAACAAGATTAAGAAAAAAAGAATAAATAGTGGAGTGCAAACAGCAGATAGCTGCAACAGTTGGAACAACGCAGAGTTTGTGTGTATGCATGTTGTGTATGTGATGTGCAGTTAGTATTGGTGTATGTAGGAGGAGTAGTAATTGGTCGTGTCTGATTGATTGGGTCATTGGGCATTAAAAAGTTGGTGCAATTACATCACAGAGGAACGTGACTGGAAAAACCACCAAGGTTCCAACCCTCCTGCTCCTCCATCTTCTAAATATGGGCCACCTTCACATCCTGCACCTGTTGCCCACCTCCCAGCCATACAACAGGATTTTCTTTCGTCTTTAATTTACTTTTCTTTATTGTTATAGGTGTGAACCACCACAAGGGTTCCCCTTCTGAGTCTTTCCTCACCTCCATTGCCATGTCTCGCTCATTAGGTGTTTGGATCCAAAGCGATAGAGGAAGAAAACTGAATTGAAATGGCATTCGTTTTTAAATAAACAGGGTTTTAAAAACGGGTGGAAACTTTTTGAATTTCCCTCTTAGTTTCTTCTATTGTTACAAAGTCGGTTAAACTCGTACCTGTGGCTGATAACAGCAGCTGTTCGTAACAAAAGAGATCAGGGCCAATTTTCATGAAATTCAGATCCGTTTTCCTCCCTGATCACTGTAAAAATGGAGGAACCTGATCTTAGGTCAGACCCGTCCGATCCTGCCATCGTCTGCAACCCTGTTGCCAAGGTTTGTTGCTCACAGGAAGTCACATGTCCTAAGATGTTCTGAGTAAACTGTAGACACTGGTACAGTTGCTCATTTATTTGATTGGATAATTGAAATAATGTTACATTTTCTCTTTTTGTTTTGTCCAGTCATCCAGTGCGGGAACCAGGGAAGCCGTCCAGTCCGCTCCAGTGGCGCCAACGGCTAAAGCCTCGGCTGAGCCGCAGAGCACAGAAGGCACCCCGGCTCTTCCAGAGCTTCTGGGGGATATACCGTTCACCTTAGCTCCACATATCCTGAATATGCAGTCTGGCCTGCCCCCCATCCCGGACTTCATTCTGCCTCGAGACATCAACGAGAACCTCGCCAGCTTCTGCTATGACTTCACTCTGGAGAACTCGGTGCTCTATGAGTCGTGAGACTTTGCAGGTCAATTGCCTGAAAGACTAGATGGAGTTTCTCCTCATCTTGAATGTAGTGAATGAGCTGGTGTCTGAAATGTGCTTCTTTTGTTTAAACCAGTGGTGCCAGGCTCTGGAGGGCCAGTGTCCAGCACAGTTCATTGCCCAGTGTGTTTGTGGAGGGGAACTACCAAACTGGGCTGGACGCCGGGCCTTCCAGGGCCGACTTTGGGCCCCCTGGTTTAAACAGTAGGCTAATGCAGGTAAAAAGTAATGGAAGCTTGTACTGCACTAATTAGTCAAGAAAAACCCGCTTGCTTAGGTGGCCTAGCAGTATGTGTTATGCCCATGTTTCGAGCCAGCAGTGTATAAAATAAAAGAGAATTTAGACTTTGATAGACTTCTCTACATAATTGAATCGCTGACAACTAAGCTATTAGCAGTGGTTTAATGTGAAATGGCCCATAAACAGAAAAACATACTTTTTTAATTTATTTACAGTTCCCCTTCTGAACATGCTTCCTCCAAAGGCTGCGTCCTCCAGTTTTTCCTGGGCTCGCTCATTAGGGGATCGTGTAAAGCTGCTTTGTGAGAAAAGTAGTTGACTTTACAGTGGTGGCAAATGGAACCAGATGTCTTTAACACGAATATTGAACATTTACTTACTATTCAAACCCACCAGTGACGATGTGTGATCGTGAACACACCCCATCACACAGTGCACCACAGGTGGAGCAGTGGGCAACTATTAACAGCACCCGGGGATGTTCCTGGGTTGGGACTTCTGGTCACAAACTCCGGTCCTGGGGGCTGGTATCCACAGTTTTGTAGTTTCCCTCCTAAAACACACTCACTACACCTGGCGATTTGAACCAGGTGTGTCTGAACATCATCAGACTGCAGGACCAGAGTTGAACATCCCTGAACTGGAGCCTGATGTAATGTTAATGATGGTAAATTAGTGGGAAATGTGAACAAATATTTCGTTGAGGACAGTTTTGACAGATGGAGTGTAGAAATGTTTTGGACAAAAACTAGACGTCTGGTCCCTTTCACCACTTTCAGGTTTCTCTAGAATGGAGCCTTTCACACCAGACCACCCAAACCCTTTCACTATGATGGAATTCTGATTTGGCTTTCAGCAGCTGGACACGCTTTCAGGCAGGAGTGTGATGATTGAGACTTGCTCATTGGTGGAGTGTAGTTCTCCAGTATTAGCAACATTAGCCTCTTAGCTGCAGTGTACAACTAAAGAAGCATCAGACATGTTGAGGCTGATTGACTACATTTGAGAAGGTTTGGTCATGGAGGCCGGTGTCCAGTTTGGTAGGTCCCCTCCTCAAACACACTCCCTGAACCTGGCAATGAACAGGTGAGGTGAACCAGGTGTGTCTGAGCAGGAACATCACCCAACTGTACTGGACCTGGACCTAAAGTGATCACTGCTCCTAGTTTTTTGGTCAGTTGTTCATCCCAACTGTAGCGATGGATCACACCTTGAAACCAAAGGATGTGATGCCAAGTGTGATGCCTAATACGAAAAAAGTGTGTGATGTTCACTCTCAGGACTTTGTGAGTGGAGTGAGTAGATGCTGTGATGATGTTTAATGTCTTGTTGAGAATTTGGGGGCTGTTTAAACGTTCTTCGCATTTGTATTTATTTCTGTTCCATGAGAAAGTTCTACGTGCAATAGTAAGAATGGAGTGTTTTTTAGCATTTGAATATTTCAGACCCTATACTGTATCCACATGCACATGTACACACTGTTATATGTTTGATTTTTGGTTGTTTTTTGGGGGTTTTTTGTTGACTGTCTGTCCATTCGTCATGTTCAGGATATGAATCGCTTAGAAGTGCCACTTTCCGTGGAATATTGCTTCATTTTCTCTCATGTATCACACTGTTGTCATTTCTGTGGATATTATGTTTGTTTATTTGCTGAAATTTAATTTTAGACTTGGTCAGGAGCTAAGCACTATATGTTCACCACCTACTGAACAATGGAGCAGCGTTTTACCACAAAAAAAGTAGCATTTACTTTGTAGACTATACAGAAGAGTTTTGGTTTGACGGGCTGGGTCTGTATGCTGCTATTTACAAGTTACGAAGGATTTTTATGTTCTGAACAAAAGGCAGAGCTTGGTTTGTGGTGTTTATTATCTTATTCCTGTATCTAGGCCTTTTTCTCTGAGGTTTGAGCACGATATCGCACCATTTATCGTGCCAAACCCAAACTGTCCGACATCCTTTTGAGAAATCTTTCGTTTTGGGTTTTGTTTTTTTTTGGCTTGTCACTTTCCGGTTTGTCATGAAGAGAATCATTTTTCCTTCACCAAAAAGAACTCAATCATAAGACTCGTGATCATCATCTTGTAAATCCATCATCTGATTTGTATTGTCATTGGCCTTTTCAAATGAAAATGTTTCTTCTTTTCTACCTGTGTGAGTTTAATTTGATTCTGCTGTGTTGGGTTATCTGTTGGACTGTCTGACTGTTACTCACATCCCTCACTTTCGACCTCCAGTGCTTTTTTTACACCAAAAAGAGAACTGAGTCTAATGCTACCGTTCCTAGGTCCAGTTCCATAGAAGACCCAGTATTTAAGGAGCTTTAGGTTGCAGAATACTATTTCTTTTTTTGCTTAAAAAAATAATTTTCAGAATTTTTTTATTTTCAGGCCATTTGAACAACCTGACCTGCGATTCTCTGCGTTCACTTTGGGAAGTTCCTCATTCTAGGCCGACCCTTAACAAATGTCGTTTTCAAGCAATCCATTGGTTCCTTCGTTAGCCAATCGCAGACTCCGGCGCGATCGTTGTTCACGCTCTCCGCCAATTACTGAGGCGCTAGTACGCCAAGGCCCCGCCCCTCCTCACTCAGCCACGGTCGTGCACTTGGAGTGCTGTAAAGCTGCAGGGGTGTGCAGACTGTCGACTCGGGATTACAGCTTTTTTTAATTTAAACTTTCTTTTTTCGTCCCAAATCGTGCCTGAAACTTTCTCGAACTAAAGAGAAACATCGTTTATTACCTCCTATCAACTTTGTCATGTCGGTAATGTAGAAAATGTAAAAGGAGCACTTTTTATTGCCCCGAAGAGGAGCATTATATACAGCGCTAAGATGATGTAGCTGCTCACATACAACCTTAAGACAACTTAAAGACTTTTGTATCATTCATTTTATATATATAAATATATAGCGACTACAGTCCCTAGGTATTCAGTAAATTAAAAACGGGTACTTTTCTAGTTGCCCTATCTTTTTCTGCACGTATATAGACACTGGGATTGTATTTGTGACCGTCATGTCAGCATCGACTCATCATCAGCACCGGGCCAAACACAGCACAGGCGGTTCCCCCTCGTCACCATCATCGCCATCATCATCGTCATCATCATCATCATCATCATCCACCAACAGCAGCCGCTTGCAGCCGCTCCGTGCCACCGTACCCTACCAGCTCCTGCGAGCGAGCCAGCCCAGCCCAACCCGTCCCCCTTCCTCATCCTCATCCTCCTCCGTCGCACTTGGCAGCACCGCAGCGTCGAAGCCCCCGAGCCCGAACGGACACGGCGCCGCGGAAGCCGGGCTGAACCCGCGGCTCAGCCGCTCTCCACCCCCACCAGCAGCCGGGTACCAGCGGGGCTCACCTGAGGAGGGCCGCCCCACCTCACCTGCTTGTCGAGGTAAATTTAGCTCGTACTGTCTGTCCGTCCGTGTTTTCTCTCCTCTAACTGGGTCAGACTTGTGTTTTTTTGTTGTTGTCATCGCGATGAAAAGATGCCTTCGCCTGACGTGAAACGGATTTTCACGCATTAGCGCCAGTTTACTATACAAGAGCATCGCTGTCGTTCACCAGACGTGAACGAAATGTGTGTCGACGGTGAAAATGTTCATTTCCAGCGATTTTATCCGCATCTTCTCAGGGTGTCGCTGAAACTCCTGTTAGCTAGCTAGCTAGTCTTAGCCACGTAAACAACTCGACTAGCCGATGTTTTTACCAAATAACGCCACTTTTAGTGAACAAAGATGCACTCCTGCACCCCTGGGGTTATAAACGGCCGTGTTGTAAATAACCGGCTCGTTTTTCTGAACAGAGCGCCTCGTTTACATGCAGGAGGATGAAAAGGTGAGTCAGGAGCACTGAGGGCCTAGTCTGGAGATGGAGGAGCACTGAGGGCCTAGTCTGGAGATGGAGGAGCACTGAGGGCCTAGTCTGGAGGTGGAGGAGCACTGAGGGCCTAGTCTGGAGATGGAGGAGCACTGAGGGCTTAGTCTGCGGATGGAGGAGCACTGAGGGCTTAGTCTGGAGATGGAGGAGCACTGAGGGCCTAGTCTGGAGATGGAGGAGCACTGAG